>JAOTAV010086243.1:0-11922 GCA_026546445.1 Cyclargus thomasi | reverse complement strand
ACCAATTTTCAGCCAAGTCTGTTCTGCCGTTCTTGAGTTATAAGTGGTGTAACTAACACGACTTTCTTTTATATATAAAAAAATATATATATAGAATAAAGATAATGTTATAGTAAAAGAATATTTAAAATGAAACACGCGATAAACTTTTTTAAAAACCAATTGTTCTTTTCTTTATGCAGTCTTAACTTTATGAGACAGCAGTAATAGCAATGTCATAACGTAAGTCACGAGACGTCATTCGTTGTACTTTTTGCCCTATTTAATTATGTTATGTCCTTAAAAAGTCGCGAGAACGGAATACGAAATGTTATTAAACGCCTGTCCCGGGCACAGACAGTATCAATTCGCCTGTCAGGGGCAGACATCGCGCTGTCACCGCGCCGCCGCCCTCTGTGTCTGTCGGTGACGGGATCATCAATATATGTTTCGGGTTTTATAATGTAAATTGTGTAAATAAATGAAAAAAAAAATGTTCGTGCTCTAAAACAATATACGAAAACTCCAATATTGACAGCACATTAAAACTTGTAGGTTATTTTGTTTTTGCTATTACCATCCTTGAGATACAACCTAGATTTAAGTTTAGTAAATTAAGATTTTTAGCATCCTCAGGATGTGGACTCTACGAACAAACTTGACTTAACGGAAGTTGTTCGTAGAGTCCACATCCCGCTGTTGGGGCGTAACGCGCGTCGAGGTTCTCAACCCGCATTTTTACTTACAGGTTGAGGTTGATTTTGCAGAATATTGCTACAAATCTTAATTTACTAAACTTAAAACTTTCCGCAAAGTAACGCCTGATTCTATTAACTTTACAACCTGCAGTCGGACAAGTAGACATCGAAGCCTTAGTAGGTCCGGGTCCCGTTCTTTTTACACCTTAAACATGACTCAGTAACTATTTATAATTGTTTCAATTAACAGCAAGTGATTTACGTTATCAACTTGTGAGCGTGTAATGCTAACACGCCAGTACAGTGCTTAATATTTTAGCTACTCTGACACTTACGTCGTCGGCATAAAGGTTATAGGTGAAATATACAAGTCTGTCGGCGTCGGAGATTAAGTGTGAGGCATCATCCCGCAAATCAGGGCAACACCCTCCGACAATAACGCGGCACTGTGCGCGGAACTCGCATCTCGCCTAATGGCCCAGTTTACCCCGCGCGGGGTCGCGTGTGAACTGTCAACTAGCAGGTCCCGTTTTAGGGTTGACAATTTTGAAGATAACATACTCTTGCATTCTTACTGCGTTTACATCATAACTTATAGTTATACCGCATAGTTCTATATAAAGTAATTAAGCTACTAAATTTTAATAAAATCGGTTCATTAAATATGGAAAAAGCCGAACTAACAAAAGGCTGTGGCATTAATAATATTAGTATGAACAGAAAAAAGTTGTATGCCGTTACAAGTAATCTCATAAACATCATATATTTCGCAGCTACGCCCGCTACGAGTGATAAGACAAATTTTTACTCAATACTCCCTCTAAAAAAATGTTAGTACACCACTTGTTTGTATGCCCATCCGACGCATGGATATTATCAGAAAGATAATCAAGTGGTCATACCTACATGGTTCTAACTAAGCTTGAAAACAATTTTTCTTAACGCGGGGATCGAACAGGCCCACTCCGAGTGCCTAGAGTCACGCTCTAAATCACTGGACCATCGAGACTGGAGAATGCATTGGGATAGACAAAGTAACAAATTGTCCCAAATATTCCGGTGCCAAACGTAATGAGTTATTCAATCCTCTAAATGGGGCCGATGCTGTGAGAAGCTGCATACACTTGGGCAATACGGTCATTTAAAATCCTGTCTAAAGCACTACAGTATTTAATGATTGGTTACTCCGCGTTGAAAATCCGTCTTGGAAAAACATTTCCGAATAAGGCTTTCAAGAATATTCATATTTTTACGTGATTTTCAAAATCTACGGGAATGGGACCGGGAGTAAAAGCTTGAAAACCATTTACGATGAATCGAAAGGCTTGAGTTTTCTCGACTATCTTTAAATCGTCCAATTCGTTTGTGGCAGCCCTAGCGGTACTTTGTATGTACCGTGACAGATTTGGGTCGTAACCGCGGCGCTAATCACGGCCCAGAGGGACGATGTTTGAACACGGATCAGCCCGCACGCCGCTTATCAATAAGGCTCGTTCTACCGCAGAATCCGAGTCTGAAATTCACGAATTTGACAAAGAAAATTCACTCTTATAACCAAAATATAATGCACATATTCCTTTGCACAACTTTAATTAAGGGATGACCAGAGAATTAATTAACGCGAGGCTTATTCGAAGCTCAATTAATTATTCAGTGCTAAATATTTAACGAAACAAAATGAGCGATTGTGTAGCGTTAAATATTTATAATAAAATTATTTTAGAGTACAAACCTGATAAGGGTTGAGCTCTGAAATAATTAAACCCTCAAATTATTCCCTTTTGGTTCCTTTCAACGGGTTTCGAGGATTAATTCCGAGATGAATAACCTTATTTTAAACAGATAATTATTGCTTTGATGTTAATTACTTAATTCTCTAAATCGTAGCTAAATTCTAACGAATTATAAAATGTAAGGAAGATTAAGTCCATCAATTTCGTGACCTACGTTATTTTTTCCTTAATATCAATGATGGCAACAGGCAGGCGCTTGAAATTTACACAAAATACTAAATTGTATTTATCCTTTATTAACATTTTTAACAAAGTTATATATTAATTTGGGCTCTCTTACGAAAAACACGATTTTTACTTAAGTTTGCTCTAGTATGGTACGGAACCCTTCGTGCGCGAGTCCTACTCGTACTTGACAGGTTTTTTGTCTATTCTATTGAACAGAAATAAATACATGCTTTGAAATAACTTCGACACAAATCAATAAAGAATGTCAAAGCTATACGGAACCAGAAGAAACTTTCAATGTTGTTTCAATAAACCATCTATCAATACATTCGAATGCACCCTCGTCGGAGAACAAAGTAACTTGTCGCTCTCTCAACAAAAAATATTGGATCCGTCAAATATCAGAACTCAATAAAACTCCCCCCGAATCACGACGGCAACGAAATAATCCCGAGGATTATAAAAATGTCGTACAATAATCGTTGCTCGGAAATAAAAACTGATTTATGAGAGCAAATTGTTAATGAATATGGTCCACGCGCGTACTGTGTAGGGCTGTCCGTCCGCGCAAATCTATGAAATGTGATTTTAATTTAATAACTATTTTTTGGTTATTATATGTATTTCTATAAGTCATGAGTCTATGTTTCACTAAATTCTACCGTCAGGACCAGGAACAATTTTATTTTGTGTTCAAAGGTTTACTTTTACCAAAAAAATGTGGCTCGCAACTAGCATATTTTATCGGAGTTTTCCGTAGCTTTCATTATTCGGAGTTTTAGACAAACTCTATTAAATACTATACTATGAAGGAAGGTGTCCCTAAGAGAGGGGGCGATGGGTAAATATCTCATTTACCCATTTTGGTATTTACCGGCCAAATTAGGTATTTGCCGGGGAGGTGGGTACAATTCTCCCATAGAGATTTGAAAAAAGTCTTTATAACTTTTAAGCAATTAAACAATTTATTTTTTCCTAGCGCAAATTACTTTATTTGTTTAAATTTTTATACATGGGTATGGATTTATATATTTACGGATACGTAAGGGTACCTGGGTACGTGCCCATCTCCAGTCCCCATATGGGTACAAAAGCTAATTGCACACAAAGGAAAATAATACATTAATCGCATCAAAATTAGTGTCTACCCTAACACTAAGATATAAGAATGAAGATAGTATTGTTATAAAACACTAAATAAACCGTCACGCCCACCATTACGTATCACCTAAGTGGTGCAGTGTAAATTGCACCAATGTTTGCTTTCCCCCGTAACAGACACATTAATGTTGCCAGTTACTGCCCCTTACATGAGCACTTAGTGATGAGTGAGCTGGCCGTGGAAAGGCTCCTTATGTCATATAATAGCATATTTTTAATTCATAATGTTTCTGATAATATTTTTTTGTTATGTTCTAAAAAGTCTTTGGTTTTCATAAAAAATATAAAATTACATTGAGTTTATCATCTGAGAAATCGAAGACGTAGGTTCGTCAACTGGCTCTGTGTCGATTTTTTCGAGGGTACGTAATGGATTGGGCTATGTTGCGACTTGCGAGAATGCTGAAAGTATTTAAAAGACAAAACCCTTATTTTTTAAGGGTTATATTTACTAGCCTTACATTTTGATGACAAGCAGATCGTGGTTAGAACGATGAAATTAAGAATCCAGCTCGATGATTGTATAAAATTTACTTACCTTCTAATACATATGCGATCCTCTCCGGCTGCATGCCCGGCGCGAAGGTGACGCCGGGCCGCGACGCGTTGTGTGCCGACAGCGCGCCCAGCAGGTCTAGCTCGGTGGCTAAAACAAAGTACAGTACGTAAGTATATGTATAGCAGGTCTGGTAAAGTTGATACATCACAAGGCAATGAGCCTCAGCACACGTGTGACGTGACACGGCGTCATTTTGTAGCAACGACGAGTTACGAGAACGTACGATGACGGAATCATTTATACAGAGCTCAGACCAGGCTTTTTGATCGCGTTACGTCAAGCCCAGTGAACAGATCGCGACACATGGCATTGACTTCGACCAAATGACGTAGGTACGCCAAATATTTTTAGATGGCACATAGCAGAATAAAGCGAATCTTAATGACAAGTGGTACCAAAAGCATCGAGGTGCGAAAAAGGTGTGCATCGACGTCTGTCCATTTATTGCATTATTTCGTGTCACAATGCGTTGATTAAATCTTTTAACGGCGTTTTCGTCAACGGTAAACATAAGAAAAAAGGTATAAAATTCACTCGTTAATTAGTCTCGCTCAGAAAGGTAGCGATAGACTTATCTTTTGTCTATTCACATTGTTATTGTAACTAGAGGTCGCTCTGTAGTCGAGACTCGACCATAAAATATATTTACATCAATCATGTAGAGGAGCTAAAAAAGATAATCTATTCTAAATTAAATAACAGACTTGAATTTGGCATAAAGGTTAGGGCCCGGCCATTAAATTTTAATTAAAAAAAAACTGAATTCAACCATAACCAAGAGAGTATATCGTGTATGATTGTCATGTCCAAATATTGTAATGTCCGTAGCGTTTTATTTATAAACAAATATACAAGATTAAAGCTTATTTTAAAATAATATTGGTATGTCACGCTCCTCCATATCAACTATAAGTGTAAGAAATTTCATGGTTTAACATCTACGCGTCTTTCGTAAAAAGCGGTAAAAAGAATTCCGTTCGCGTATTAATATATAGATATTGTCTTAAATGACCGCGGCATATAATAATAGAACACGGATATACGCAGATATTTCCAGTACGTCATAACCCCTAATTGCTTTTCGAAATATTAAAAAATCGTTCATAAAGCTATTAAGCGAGCAAAGTTAAGTCAATGATATGAATATTGATGTAGCATTTAGACGTCTGGCCTACATACCCGCGATCGATCGCCGAAATACCGACAAACATATCGATTACGTAAGAAAACTTTCGGTGCACGAATTCGGTGCCTTCCAGTTTCCTTACGCTGGCACGGGAATGTTTTATTACATACGAAACTATGTTAAAGGATAATGATCAGTTATCTAAGTAGTTGATTACTGAATAAAATAAAATAAAATTTGTTTATTTCAGATGACACAGATCCATAAAATTGTTACTAAAAACACTTATTATTATGTTAGTATTCTATTCTAAACAGAGATTTTGTTCTCTTAATCATAATGTCGATCAGAGGACAATCTCCGCTGTCGACAATCTCTCTTAGAATAGCGAAATAATCTTAACAGACAGTGTAATGCAATACATTTCAGAACGATTAAGTACCCGTTTACTTTATTTCATTAGTTATCCAGTTTTTTCGGAGTATTTATCGGACAAATATCTAAATGATGAAAATTTCATATTTAAAATTAAAGTGTGTAAAGTAGAGCAATTTTATATAACCCCGTCAACAAGGAAAATCGCGTGACTGACGACTGTTTATCTAAACATAGATAGATCTAAACTTGACACCGAGAATGAAACCTTTGAACTTTCTAAGCGACGACAGCCTCAGCTTTACTTATACCTTGCCTTAAAAGCGACACCGAAAAATAAGTAAATGAATCACATTTCTATTAAAACAAAAAAATATAAACTTTAATCCCGATTTGAAGACAGAATTAATATAGTTTTAATTTATAGTTGATGCGCCCGGCTTGGTATATAAATACATATCATTCTTAACGAATTAAAAAAGAAGTATATATATTTGAAAGAATAAAAAACAAAAACAATGATAATATAAATTTTAACGATATTGAGTTGAACTTAGTTTGCTACACGCCTCGTAGTGGGTGCTACGCCCGAGCTACGACTAGACTTCAACCTCACATCTTGAATGGTGAACGCACTTCTATGAGAACTGAGCGAGCCGAATGCGGCGCATGAAACGAATTTTACAATTCGTTAATGACATATTATGGAACTTTGCACACTTCCTCGCACCGAATCTTCCAATTTGTCCGAATTGTTAGCTTTCAAAGCCAAAGAGGGCTTGACCTGGCTTGACTTCGATTCGTTCGGTTCGGTTCGTTTCGTAATACGACGTAATATCTCACAACAAAAGTCCTAGTGCATTTTCTAAATCAAGTTTTTATAAAATCTCGGATACAATTGTGTGTGAAAGTGAAGTGAAGTGAAATGTAGACTTTATGTTGCCGAACGCTTAAATATTAATTTCGTACATTTTTTATCGACCTCGTTGATTTTACAGATGACGTGATGGCTAGCTCTCCTATTAATTTTAGCACAACTGTAAAATATATAATTCTTACATTTTTTTTAAATTCTCAGTAACATTCACTTTATTAAATCCATTTTTGTGCAAAGTACCTCAATTACATGAAAACCAAAATAAATTCTTTAATCTATATAAATAAAATAACAAGTCCTGACTGATTGACTGACTGTATAAGTTTAAGACACAAAAAAGTTAGAGACCTAAAATTTTGTTTCCGAGTTGCTGATTTAAAATAAATAAATACGTTTAAGTGTTTTTTGAAATTTTACTCCCAGAGTGTGAAACAGGGGTTGAAAGTTTGTATGAAAATACTTCTGAATGCAAGTGAAGCCGATTGAAAAAGTTAGTATAAGTATAATATTGTTACTACGTAACAAATATGATTTTTATCTAACCACTTATTCAAGCATCTTTATTGGAATTATAAGTTATAAGCAATGTTAAAAATGAAATAGTAAAATTCACAACTAAGTACTACGTGGTACGAGTACCAGTGGCGTAACTGTACCGTTCGAGGCCCGTGGCAAATTCGTTTTTGTTCCACTATGTCAATTCGCGCGGTTATTGTAAAAAAATAATCGCTTGCCACTTTTCTAGGGGGCTGATCGGAGGCCCCTTCCGGCTAGGGCCCGTGGCATTTTGCCGGCTTGGCATCTTGTAGTTACGTCACTGAGTAGTACTACATTAAGAATTAACAGCAATTTCTCATTACGCTAAATAAATACAACGAAAAAAATCTGAGATTAGCAATAAGAAGTGTACAGGACAACTGCGAAGGGAGAAAATGTTGTAGTCATCGTGACACAGAGATAAATGAACTTGTTTCTGAGACTAAATCACTGAACAGAGAACAATATGATGTGATTTACGTAACTTGATAAATAAGTTTTTTTACTGCTACGACTCGATTTGTGATTGTATCGACGGGCGCGGTTTTAAGTCCAAAAATGTTTGTGTAACACAAAAAATCAATGTGTTAATAAATACCTAATAATATTCACCCAATAATGGAGCAGATTTTTATTCAGGTCATTTGTAAAATAGTGAAAAAATAATAAAATAGAGCTAATTATTATCGCTTGCATACCGTGACTGATAGCAAAGTGTGAACGCAGGTTTAGATCCACGAACATAAAGACTCAAAGGTGAAATAATCCCGACTGAATTTCACTTAAATTAAGAAACCATCACCGCTCACAGCGAACTCTCTCGTAGACCTCTAATTTTAGACACTTGCCCCCACTAACTTACTTCACTTCATTTTTAAAGGGAAATAACAGTAAGAATATGTACGATTTTATTGGATGGCGCTAGTTATAGAATAAATTTAAAAATTAATTGATTTGAGTTCGATGTGTAATATTTTTATCAGTACAAACATTTTAATTGAACAATTAAAATGTTTAATTCAATTAAAAACAACAATTAAGAAAAAAAATATATTACAGATATTAGTGATTTGTAGACAGAAATAACCCATAAATATTTTAGTGAAATCAAATAATTCGACCAATAAAATTTTTCATGGTAGAAGTAATAGGTTAGTTCATAGACAGTCTGGGCGGCGGAGGCGCCGGGCGGGCGGGGGCGGGGTCGGGGGCGAGCGGGGTGCGGGCGCCGCCGCGTCTGCCTCCCGCCTGGGCCGCATCAGATCGTAAACGCCTAACTGTTATCTTGTGCTAAATACTTTATAGCTACTGACGAAGACCGATTTAGTGTTCCTAATTATACTCATACTTTAGTGCTAATATTATAAATTCGAATGACTGTCTGTACCGCTTAACCGATTCTACTGAAAATTAGTATGAGGTTACTTCGGCTCCCGGGAAAGGACATATGATACTTTTCATCTCTGAAAAATGTACGGTTCCCGCGCAAGAAACGAATTTCGGCGCATATAGTGCGTCATACAGTAATGATTAAGTTAGCTGGTGCCGACTTCAAAATTTCGATGGTTGTTGTACTGTGTACAGAAATAATTAAGGTAACTGAATTGTGAAGAAGGTCACATATTCAGCACACTGATATACATACATACACACATAAAACATAACCTTCCTCTTGAGGCTGTCGAATAAACAAGTGCGACTACTGATTACTAAATAGGTATTATGAAATGCAACTTCGCACGATACAAATTTCTGGGCAAACGACCGAGCAACGCCAAAACTGGTAACTACACAATGTTTCACATCCTAGTAACATTACGCTGTCTGTCTCTACATTATAATGTGTTTTATTACAGTTATACGTCTACATTGTTGCCCAGGACGTGGTTATAGCTCAGTTATAGCCTTAATGCTTAAAACGCCGACTTTAATATTGGGAGTGCTGCATTTACAAGATAATTAAATACGACTAGCCTGTAGTAGGGAAGCTCAAGAGGAGAATTTCGAATTTACTCGAGCGCGTCAGATTATGCTTGTCTAGGCTTCTTACGTGTGTCTAAAAATAAAATTTCTAAGCTTTAAGGTTAGAAAAAACCTATTTTTAAGCATTTAAATGTTATCAGATTTGTCAGATTAAGGAAGGTGTTGTTAAAATACACCAACGAACACTTTCATATAAAGCACTCAGGTTATAATGGTAAGGTAAGCCTGTTTTGACATAAAACAATAAAGCTTCATAATTTTGTAACCAAGCTTTCCAAATATTTTATATCATATTCAACTTAAAAGTGTAGGCCTTGATATCTAAAATAGATTAACATATGTTCAATGTAAAAAACTTTTGCAATGCATTTCCTTTTTTTAACCTTCAACTTGCCGTAAACTCTTATGCTACTGCTAAAATAAAAATGCGTCTCTTGAGTTTCTACAAAACAGTACTATCGCCTTCCCTACCATTACTAGAACCGAAATGAAAAGCGTTTTCAATTTTGTAATAGCCCTTTTGCGAAGTATTTGCTGCGAATATTGGTAAGGTAATAAATTAAGGCAGTTTTACTGAGGGGTTATTTCGCACGTTCTGCTCCTAAAAGTTGCATGTTGCATTACTCATTACTTAAAACCTATTCAGGATTCATTTTGTTTTTAAGGCTGTTTTATTTTGTCTTTAAGGCTGTTAATGGCAATTTCTCAGTTGTAATCTTACCTTAATATTAAAATAATCTAAGAGTTTTTCTCAAAACTTAATGACGGGAAAATACAAATAGCTTAAAAGGACGGTTAGATGGCTTTTACGAAACCTAAGAACGTGTTTAATGCGTTTTAAATAGAATGTATGCAACTATAGCTTAAAAACACGTTTTAAATATATACACTCTTATAAATAGAATAATATTACGTTATTACGATTAATAAACCGTTTAACAATGGATGGACTGTAGCTGTATAATAACCGGGCGCCGGGCGTCGATGCTCGCTACCTCACTCGAAACACTCGTTTAACGCTAAACTAATTACCGTTCAGGCTAATTGAAACAGGCTAATGGGAGTCGTTTGTTAAAGCTTAATTATATTTCAACGATTTCGCAATTAAATTTACAATTTACCAACAAAATTTTCATTTTTAGGGTTCCGCACCCAAAGGGTAAACGGGACCCCATTACTAAGACCTTGATGTCTGTCCGAGTGTCTGTTGCCAGACTGTATCTCAAGAACGGTACTAGAGAGTTGAAATTTTTACAGAATATATATTTCTGTTACCGCTACAACACTTAATACTAAAAACTAAATAAAATTAATATTTCAGGGAGGCTCTCATACAACTAACGTGTTTTTTGCCATTTTATTTCTTTTGATAATAATGGATGTCGCTACGTCGTCTATATTGCGCTATTGCTTGATACGGCGTGGTCTGTTGTAACTGTTAAACTTTCGCGAACATGTTTTCTTAATTTTTTGCTCTCTATTGGCAGAGGAACCTTCGTGCGCGAGTCCAACTCGAGCTTGGTGGGATTTTTTTTATTAAAAATCTATGAGCTTTTCGCCCATATCCTTTGTTTGTTATTCTTATATTTGGTTTTTGTACCAAGTTCAAGATATATAACATAATTGTTAATGTCAGTCCATCACGCATTTGGACTTTTATGTATATAATAAGTTATTAGTATATATAGTATATTATATGTATACATTTTTATTTAATTAAATAAATAAATATTTTTATTACATTAAATATTTATTATTCTGTGCTATTGTTTATATATTGTTTTTTATTCTTGGCTTGCTTGGCCAGATTTTAATTTAATTTAAATGCCGTATTCCGGCACAGAAACTCAGGTATTTTTAATCCATAGCTAGTGGATAATTTATACAGTATTTTGGAACGGTTGCTAAAACATATACAGCATTTTCACTGTATAATGTATAGTCGGCCTAGTCAAGAGGATTGTATAGCTCAATTTGTCTGGGACTTTCAGTTGTAATATGCCAAAAACGGAAAGTCACATAAAATTAGCACTTTATGTGAGAAAAAAATACACCATTGATGTTCTAAGTTATTGTTCTCAGGTTCGCAAACACGGGTATTACCTACTTAATGTCATTAATAACATTTGTGTCTTATGAGATAATTGTGTCTTATATTTGAAGACATGAGTGGAAGAAGCCGAAAAATTAAGTTAAAAAAACTTTTGCTTTTTTTTTTAAATAAAACATTAACTAGATGGTATAGTTAGCTAGTCAAAGAAGTAGTTTTGGCGGGACGTGAAAAAGTGTTGTTGTGTTTTTGTTTTTTTTTCGCTAAATTTGTTTTGTTTCGGGTTTTAATGCGTTATAGTGGTAGAATATCAACCATTAAATATTCGATATCATAACGAACTTATAGCACGATAGAAGTTGTATCACTTTATGTTTCCCTACAAAACTCTATTCGAAATTTTAATAAACCACTTTACTAAATTGACTGACTTGAGGCTTTGACCGATCTCTTACGTTGACTTTGATCAGACTTTAGACTTGATGATATTATGTAACGTTGCTCAAAATATTATTAGAACAAAGAAATTGATTCACGGGTCCATCTTTTAGGTAAAAGATGGACCCGTGCGAGTTTCTTACGCCGGTTCTTCTCGCCGGGTTAGTTCCCGAACCGG
>JAOTAV010086232.1:0-11923 GCA_026546445.1 Cyclargus thomasi | reverse complement strand
CACTCACAAACTCACAAAACCACAAATTTACAAACTTTTGAATTTATACTATTAGTAAGATAATATATTTGCCGTGGTTCATTAGTACAATTAAACCCGATGGACGTTGTTTTGCCGTTTTGTCTTTTACAATGTGGCTGAGTACCTCGCTGTACACTCATTGGAATACCGACCGGCAATGCACATTCTACTTTTCGGATGTTACGGCGACGGTAGTTGCTTTCCATCAGGTTAACCGCCTACTCCCTTGCCCCTAAATAACATAAAGAAATGTATCATGCCTACAGTGGTGTAACTACACCGTTCTAAACCCGTGGCAAATTCGTTCGTCCACTATGTCAATCCAAAAATTAGTTTAAGAGTTACGCCACCGCACTAAAAAGGGTGAAATTATTATTTTTAAATTATTATTTTAAAAAATAATTTTATGATCAACATTAGTAAAACATTAGTAAAACTCACTTTTTAGGGTTTCGTACCCAAAGGGTAAAAACGAAACACTATTACTTCGACTTCGATGTTTGTCCGTCTGTCTGTCTGTCCTTCTGTCTCCAGGCTGTATCTCGAGAACGGTAATAGCTAGAGAGTTGAAAATTTTACAGAATATGTATTTCAGTTGCCGCTATAACAAAAAATACTAAAAACAAAATAAATCAAATATTTAAAGATGGCTCTTATACAACAACTTGTTTTCATAATAATAACGATAATAAAGATTCATTCATTTCATAATAATAAAGATTCATAATAATAACGATAACTTCGACGCATTCGTCATCAGCGGCGTGGCGGAGTAAGTAGGGCTCATTGCCGTAGGAGAGCCATGCTTCGGTAGGAATGGGACGGACCGGAGTGATACCAGGGTCTCACAGAAAACTGACGTGAAACGGTGTTGTGCTGTGTTTCGTTCAGTGAGTGAGTTAACCGGTGGCCCAACTTCCCTAATCCCCCTATCCTCTACTTCCATTCCCTATTCATTGATAAATGCCGGCAACGCACTTCCGACTCTTCGGATGTCATGAGTGTCCATGGGCGACAGCAGCTGCTTTACATCAGGTAACTCGTCTGCTCGCTTACCCCCTAAATATCATTATAAAAAACCATCACACGATCAACTATCGTCGTCGATCATGTTAAGTCTGCTTAAGATTTTCTGCCAAACTTTGCTATAGCTACAACACTCGTCCCTAAATAACAATTATATAAATCACAAAATATTTTTATAAGGCTTTATATTTTTCGTGTTTTTTGCTGGAATATAGTATCCCTAATAAGAGAGGCTTATGGCGAATAACATCTGGGTCTCAGTAAACATTGCCAGAACTGTAAACACGGGGTAAGAAAAATGTTTTTGTTCGCCGCAGTATTTGTCGTGGCTTGCGTAATAAAATTCTAGCCATGTAGAGTGGTAAGGTAATAGGAACAGTCAATAATCTACTCTATTGACTGTAAAACTGCGTGTAATAAAAATTTTATTGAATGCAAATTATTATGATAGTGAGCTTAAAGATATACAGAATGACAAAAAATCTCTGAATTCTGTTGAGAATTAAGTAAAATATTAGCGATTCAGTTTTTCTACCCATCTATTTCTCTCAAAACGTGATTTAGTATGAACTTTGTAAGAAGTTTATGGACTTTGACGTCACAATCAATTTCGGATTTCTCTTTCTAAGTTCTGAGGACTTTAAAGGCTTGTAACTCCGTTGTTTTCAATTTTATCAAGAAACTGATTGATGATATATTTATTAGAACTGACGATATATTTATTTGAAGAAAGAAAAAAAAACATGTTCTTATTCGTCGTAATCCATACTAATATTTTAAACGCGAGTGAAGTGTATATGTCCGTTACCTCTTCCACAAACCGCTAAACCCATTTTGCTAAATTTTGTGTGGAGATAATCTGTGTCCCGGAAAAGGACGCATGACACTTTTTCCCGAAAAAATTAGTTGTTCCCGCGCGATAAATTTTATCGCAACGGAGTTGCGGCCATCATATCATTTATAACTGTATGAAGTACACGCCAACGACATGACATGTAGCGACAGTTCACTTCCATGGAACTGATGTTTGGAAAATGTCTTTAAAATGTCAGTTCTATAGAAGGTAAGTGTCGTTACCCCTTTGAATGTAATCTTTATATTTCTCTCAGTGAAGGCATTAAACGATAAGTTGGTAATTGAAGACATAAGAGGAAGAAGCGGAAAACTATCATTTTGTAACCTTCGGGTGAATACTATTTTTTTCTATAAAATTTTGATAAATCTTGTTACTCACCTATCGCATTATCTAGGTAGTGTATCTAGTTACATATATAATCCACATTATTTCAATTTCGAATAGTTTATCCGGTCTTTAAGCATCCATTTATGCAAAAATCCGGCTGTTATTAAAATGTTAGTTGTCTGCTTTTTCCAGTCATGTTTTTAATTATTATGCATTCGCTCAAGATTGGCGGTATGGTTCATTAACCGTCGGTCAAAAAAATTTTAATTTCTATACTAAACATGTACAAAGTGCAGTCACTTTGTTGTCGACAATCGCGGTTTGTATAGATATTTAACGCTGAGATAATGAACCATAAAGTCAATCTCGGGCAACAGACAAAAGGTATATCGAAATCCTGAGTAAAACTTTAGCTTACTCAGTAAATATTGATTCTGAAACTTCCTTTGGGCAATATAGAGATTACGTGCAGAATTTATGACGACAATTAATTTTCATATGTAGCCCGTCAGATGTACTCGCGACGCTATCGTAGAACCTGAGCACGCGCCGCGCCGGGGGAGATTAATACTTCTCCTAATTTTACACCTTATTGTCGAGGTACGGTAAGAAAATGAGAATTCTTCATAAAAATTCAAACCACGCTCTTTGGTATAGGGTGGTTTCTAAATGGGGGTCGTATTATTGCATCGCGAGCTGTACTTAAATTTCAACTTTAAGTTGTAGGTCATACAGTGCAGGATCCCTTGCAGGGGGTTCCGTATTAGGTATTTCTTAGACGAGAAGATAGACTTGACTGTCAAACGCAATCAGTGAGTGATAGCGGGAAATCTTCGGAGCCAGGGCTCAGAAATTGATAAATCCCAGATTTCTTGGACAGGATTGTATAATTCCTAGCTAATGCTGAGACTTCCTATTGTTAAATTGAATTATTCATGCATTTATTCTAGCTTTATATCATAAATGGGAAAGTGTATTTGTTTGCCTTTCCTTCAGGCCCTCACAATTATGCAATCGATTGACTTGATTTTTAGCATTGACGTAGAAAGAATTCTTGAAAGAATATCTAAGGCTACTTTTGGTCTTGCAGAAACAAGAATACTCCTACATTTACCGATTTTCGAATTCCACGCAGGCGAAGTCGCGAGCACAAGCTACCTTTTTTATATAAATTTCAAAAAATCTTATCCTTTGAAAAACCTTTGTACGGTTCCCGTGATATACAAATTTTTGCGTAACGAAGTTGCGGACAGCAACTAGTCACTAAATACGTTAAACTTTTTGTTAGCTATCTTGTAAACAGGTTAATATCGAATTTCTCTTTCTAACAGACTACTTTAAAGGATTGTAACTTTGTTGCTTACAATATTTGAAAAAAACTTATCGATTTTTAATAAAAAATTATTTATTTAGATAAAGAAAAAAAAATCATGCATATTCCCTATTAAACGTACCTAAGAATTTATATACAGATAAATATTATGCAACAGATTTTCATAATCGCTCTTTTTCTAGAGTTGTTTAATAATACTTTGAGTTGCAACGATTTTTTTCTTTATTATCCAGTAGGTTAATTATATGAAAATACTCCTGCTTATAATCTAACACCCAGATAAAGCAGACAAAAGCTGCTTTGTTTCCCGCGATAGTAAATTTTACGCGGAAAATAAGATTTCTCTGTGAATAATTTCTTTGTAAAAAAATGGCAAGAATAAAGGATTCCATATTTGAGGCCCACGAAATGAAGTTGATAAAATATCCGAGACATTTGTCAGTCGATTACCTGGGGGATCCTCCCTCGGTATACTAAATTTCGATCGCAACTCACTGTTCTTATGAATACAAATTTTGTCGTTTTTAGCCGATTTGAAAATGGAAGTAGTTCTAAAGACTTTACTTTTTAAGATCATATATTGCAATATAAGCTGGATTTAGTAGTTTGCTACGCGAACTTTCTACGTAGAAAGGGTTTTTTTGCAACAAGTTACAATAAGACAAATTTTTAGCAGGCAGTTCAACTGCGATCACACTAAAAGCGTTAAATTTGTTTGTTTGTGTTTGTTAATCTTGCTAATTCAACTGGAAGGTTTGTGAGGAAATTTCGTATACAGATGGTCTATCAGCCACCAGGCATAATACTTTTAATTTAGAACAACTTACCTAACCATGGCACAAAAGGAGAGTTATATGTACATTAAATTATTTTGCGATTTTTCTTATTCCACGAGAGTGAAAACTAACTAAGAGCGAAAAGGAATAACTTACTAATAAAATAATAGTGTTGAATATTTTATTATCTTTAGTTGAAGCTTTAAGAGAAAAATATACTGATCAGACGCGACTTACGGACGCGACTGACAGCCGCGATCTAGATAATAATTGAACATTAAAGTCTGCAAACTATAAGGCGTAATTCGCGGACGTTTTATATGGGCCGTCAGCCGCGTCTGACGTCAGCCGCGGACGTTTTTGTATGGGCTGTCAGTCGCTTACGATCAGTTTGATTTTAGTTTTACTCTTTAGCACAAACTCGGATATCAAGTCTAATAACTGAGTTTGTGCTAAATTTACTAGTCAGTAATGATAACTAATCCTTAAACATTAGTTAAACCACCGTCAACCCACATCCTTTGTGCGTGAATTTGGAAACGTCACTCGTGGTCGGATGCGACAGCCGCCGAATTCCACCATTATCGTGCCACTGATACCACCTTTGATACAACTTAATAAGGATCAAGTTTGAGAAGCACAGAGGAAAAATAACCTCGAATAACCACGATAATCCACAGATTATTACAGCAGAGAGAATTCGCATTACTATTACAGAGACTACTGGCCTCAGGGCTTTATTAATATGTTATGAAGTACGATGAGTACTTCCGTAGGGAGTCCTAATGCAGGGTCTAAATAATTGAAGATTTTTGCGTTGTTTGGTATTCGCTGGGTGCGATTCAAAATATACGATCAATATATAGGGATTTGAGATGTCAAATTGTTACCTGTCATTTAAGTAGTGAAGTTGGTACGCCACTGACCGCCAATTTTTTTGACACCGCGCTGTACGCACCTGCATTGCACCCAGCAAAAAAATATGACAACTAGAGGTCGCCAAGTAGTCCAATTTTGGCCATAAATGTTTAAATCAATGGTGTAGGAGAACAAAATTTTTTTGAAAAAAAAAAAAACAGACTTCAAAAGAGTATTTCGTGTATATATCTTGTCTTTGTTTTTATTAATTAAAAATGTCTAAAATTAAATTATATTTCAAATAATAATGGAATTCTACGCTCCTCCTCCATATTAACTATAACTGGGAGAAATTTCATGCTTTTACATCTACGCGTCTTTCGTAAAAAGGGTGTACAAAGTTATCTACTCGCGTATTAATATATAGATTTGTTATTTTTTATGAAAGTAGGTGGCGAGCGATATCACCCAATGGAAAACAATCACCGTCGCCCATGGAGTTTCGTAAAATTTGTAGAATTGCAGATGCATTGCCGAACTTTTGAGTAGCGTACTTCCTGTACGCTATATATATATAGTATCTCCTTGAAGATGTGCATTGTGTTTATTGTCTGGTCAGGACACTACCGGGGAAGGTTAATTCCGGAGTTTATGCGTGGCAGAAAGTTAAGCGAGAAGCGGTCGGTGTAAGACTGCCGCTCATCAAGATGAGGATGGCAAACTTTACGTGTAGGACGATGGCGAAAATTTGCAGGTGATCATCATGGTAAAGTCAGGTAAAACATAATAATAATATAATTTATCACAAAACATTATCATCAAAATTATCAAGATATTTCGATATACTTCCAATAAAGAATATAATAAAAAAAGAAATTAATACAACTGGTGTAAGGAGCACTGGAGTGATTCAAAAAGGATCACCTTTGAGCTCTACAAATGTTTCAGTAGATTGACGCGAGCTTCGCCCGTTCTTTGATATGGTAATCCGTCCCTGGCCTTCCAGTAATCGATTATTAAACATCCAAAAATGGAATCCCTAAGGCCTATAGTTATTGAGAGGGTTCGCGTTATATCTCCTGTGTGGAGGTAATATCCGATCTGCATTAAAGCTATTTTTTAGGGTTCCGTACCAAAAAAAGTTATAAGGACTACCGAGTGGTACATAGCCCTAATAAAAAGTAGTCACTTTTTAGGGCTATGTACTCAAAGGCTAATAAGGGTCTGTCTGTCCGTCTGTTTGATCTGTCTACATATTGTATGTAAGAACAACGATAGATACGTGTCCGAAATTTTAACTTTTGTTGTCCTTGTTGTCGCTTTACTGTCATCATAAAATTTATCAGTTTTTACTTCTTTACTCGTGTGAATTGAAATGTATCAAAGACCTGTTTTTTAAAAAAAAATGCGTTACGTATTCTTTCCACAAAATTTGAAATAACATTAGGGGAATCCCTTACGGATGTAAAATGGTGGATCAAAGTATAAATGCCCTGAACACTCAGGTAGATCACGCTGTCTAATATTACTATATATACTATTGTATTGTAACTTAATTTTTCAATTCGCTAGTATTACTAAAACTCCACCCCCCTAATTTATTATTTTCAAAGTAATGCGCGGGTTGAGAAAATATTGTAATAATTACGTATGCATTGAAGCAAAATACAGGTGCATAATAATTAATTAAGCACTTTTAGTGAAATGGCTCCACATACGTATAACGTAGCCCACATTGTGAATGCACAGTGAATATTTACAGCTCGTTCATAGTTATTTTACACCTGACTTTACTTCTATATCGTTGCCATAAGGTCTAGTATTGCAGAATGACTTTAGGCATTCCATGTCAAGTGCGAGTGTGGATAAAAAGTATTTGCATATTATTCACCTCGAGAGTTTTATGTTTGAATTGAATATTCACGAAATATTTTATTAGGCCAAGGTTGAATATGTATGTCATAAAAATGTCGAATAATCTAGTTTTTTGTTTTAGGTTTTTCATTTGAAAATTGATAAACCAGCTTCTGAACCAGTGATCTCATAAAGTCCGATTGCATTATCTGCAAGATTGTATAAGAGTCGCATATGCCTGGCGAGCTGATACAGCTCGTCCTCTCATTTTAACTCATTTTTAGAGTTAGAAACAGATTGGGATCTGTACCCCTCGTGCCTTACTTACTGCCTCTGGATAAAACCACTAGCGCTACCGAAAATATTGCCTGAAATATGGTCTAAGATCCCGTTCTTGAATATAAAATATTTCGTAAAGCCCATGTTTCTAATTGGGAAGATGTGTGTAATACTAAATTTATTAAATGAAAAATCATATGATAGTGGGCTAAGGGATATATAAAATGACAAAAAATCTCTGAATATTAGCGGTTTAAATTTTCTACCCATCTCTTCCTTTCGAAACGTAATTTGCTATAACTCCTGCGAGTCAACTAGGCACTCGGCTCGAAATGTCATTTATGTTACCCACCCTCCAGCTTCCCCGCGCAGTACCCCGCATTCGTCTTTTGCGTCGAGTAGCGTTAGCATAAAACAGTTAGAAAAATTCAAACCGCAAATTTATGAATTTTGTGTCCAGTAGCGTTGACATAACAACATCTGTTGCTAGTCATTACTTGTCAATATTATTGTTTAGTTTTTGTTATATATTCGTTAAAATTGTGATTGTTAGTCATTGAGTTATATCTATAGAGACAACACTAGTAGCAATTACATAATATTTTAATGCGTAACAAAATAGAGTCTATTTTGTTACGCATTAAAATATTATGTTCATCGTAAAATTAAATCTTGTCTTAATCCTAAAATGTTTTCAACGTTTTTAAGAGTCTATTTTGTTCTGCCTTACTGGTCATACACAAGAAGCCGTATACCTAACTATGCACAAATATTAATTTCTACAAGACGTCAATATTATGCATAATATTATGGTATAGCTTGATCACAAGCGCTATACCGCGTCCCCGGGACGGTTGCCATGGTTACCGGCCGTCACCTCTCACGGCGGTAGCATGCAACATGAAACTCAATTCCTAGAAAGGTTTAGGTAAAAAGTTGGCTGACTATTATATTTCAAGAAACGCTTTATACACGCTACGACGCTTCATACACTATTTATATGTTAAAAAAGTTTAAATACACAATTTAAATACTTCTTGGCTCTCAATAGTACCTTTAAACTGTCAATTTACATCGTAAGATACGTCCAACAATTATATTGATCTCGAGTACACCTCAAACTTTTTCTTACCCGTCCCCGGAACCTTACCACCGACGGAACTAACATTCAATGTTTCTGGGTCTTGGATGTATATGCGTATCATCATAGAGAAATTAATTTGTCTATGGTATCATATAATAAAAATCTTAAATATGTGTATAGTTTAAAAGTTACAAGCCCTTCGGGTACTTAGCACGGGGCCAGACTGACGTGGTGTTAGGCGTCCACAGATATTTATATTATCCTTGACGCAAAACGAGTGCCTATTTTTTTGCTTCGATGATAAGGCTTGTATTTTTTTTACATTTTTAGCGACGGGAAATGTAAGTTGTAACACTAGTCAGGACTCAGGGGCTAACAACTATGTGCGAATTAAAGTAAATACCTGGTAATCATTTGCAATTTTGCTATTCATCTAACATCTGAGAAATGTGACGTAGTGAAAATTATGTCTGTGATTATAAAATGTTATGCCTCGTTAGGTTTGACGTGTGTCGCGGAAAACGTGAGGATAGGGCAGTCTTAGGATCGGCCAAGTGCCCCATTGGGGCCAAAATAAGCATACGGTGCTAGAGATTAGGGCAGTGGAACACATTTGTAGCAGGGGGTCCAGCAAGGTTTTCTGAACTTTGCCAAGCCTTTTCAATTTTGATGAGGAAAGCTATGTATGTAATATCAAAGTTGATTTCTTCCATCTGCTCGCTTGCACCTCAATAGCAGAAAAAAAAAACCGTCCCGACTATTGCAGGACTGACCGCCGTTCTCATTTTAGCAAGACTTATAACCACCAAGACTAACTTTGAAAATAAATTTCATAGCAGAAGATAAAAATCTTAGTAATGCGTGTACATGAAACTACCAACGGCTATATATAAAACAACAAAAAATATATATTTTTATGTAAATCACTAACGTAACAACATACTTGAGTACATAAAGTATGCTTGGACGTATATATTTGCTTTATTTCTATTAACAAACATCGTCTAAGGTCCTAATCTCAGCTACTTTTATATTAGATTCCCACTAGCTTTTGCCGTTTGCTTCGCTCGCTTGGAATAGGGAATATGCATTATTTTTTTTTCTTTCTTTCGTTTAACATCTATCTATATATATATCTATCGTTTAACAGAGATCAGAGATTTTTTGTCATTTTTTAATGATATTTAGGGGTTTGTCTGATGCAAAGCAATTGGCGTCGCCCATGGACACTCGCGGTATTCGAAGAGTCGCTAGTGCGTTGCCTTTTTGATGAGGGAATAGGGATAGGGGATTAGGGAAGTTGGGCCACCGGTAAACTCACTCATTGAACGAAACAAAGGACAACGCCGTTTCACACCAGTTTTCTGTGAGGCGGTGGTATCACTCCTTTTGAGCCGGCCCGTTCGTGCCGAAGCATGGCTCTCCCACAGCAATGAGTATCCTTATTATGTACTTAAGATCGAAAAATGTTTCATTGATACACATCGCCACCGGGGTTGGAACCTGAAGCCTCTCGAGTGCGTACTAAAGGTCCTACCCACTAGGCCACGGACGCTTCAAATCATTCTGTATATCTTTTAGACTAGTATCATAATAATTTGCATTCAATAAGTTTTGTTTTACACGCATATTTCAATTTCGTACGTGTCCGTTCCCCGTAAAGAAATATTGTAAATGTGACCGATTTTAGACAACAAAATATCTGAGAAGTTCAGTTATGAAAATATGAGGCTTTGTTGTTCTATGTTATTACAGGCTTGCTTTACGTTTGAATTATTAGTGCTTTTTTGTGTATTTTAATCTGACGGTTTCGACGACATTTCGGTACTTAAAAATAACTTTTAAAGAACCTAACTAAGAATTCTGATTTTTATACCATGATAACCAGACACATGTAGAAAGCCTACGCTAGCTATTAAGCGTCAGATTACGACGTGCTCGAGTAAATTAAAAATTCCTCTCTTGGGCTTCCCTATAAACAGTTTTTTCGCTCTCAGCATTGCTACTTAAACAGTGAACTATAGTCTAGTTTACACGTATTAAGTAGATAAGTAGTTAACTAAATTTTAACTTAATTTTAAGTTAATTACTTCCTGTAAACACAAAATTAAGTAGCGAGTTGCAGGTAAGCGACTTAAAATTAAGTTAAAATTTAGTTTTCACCTATTTTTGTTACGCTCTGTATATTAATGTATATCACAGAATATGAAATGAAATTAAATCAAATCAAATAATCTTTATACCGGCGTCTTAGACCCATTCTTAATGTTGTAATATATACATTAAAGTGTAACTTACGAAAAATGAGTAAATTGATCAATTGATGGAAAGCACTCATGTAGATTTATAAGTGCTTTACCCACAACCAACTACATAGTATAGGTCAGCAGGTTCTTAACTTTTAGTCCTGAGGGAGTATTTTACATAATTTTAGTTACGCTACGGTCTGCGGACCACGAAAAGGATCTTTGTGATGAATTTCAATAACTTATTCTGAATATGATATTTGCGTTAGAGTACATAGTACTCTAGGTTCTTGATGGAAATTTATGTTTCACAGTAATAAAACTTTTCTTATTCAACTTTATTAAATAATTTACAAAAAGGAATATGTGTATAAAACAATTTTTTTTAATGCACACTTATAAGAGATATACAGATAGGCAAAAAATCTCTGATCTCTGTTGAGAAATCAGTAAGATATTAGCGATTTAAGTTTTCTACCTATTTTTTTCTAACTTCGTATGACAGATAACTTTGACTTTACACTGTCAATATCAAACCTCTCTTTCTATCTGACTACTTTAAAGGCTTATAAGTTTGTTACTTTAAATTTTATCAAAAAACTGATTAGACTACATCGTTTTTCAATAATGATAGATTTATTTACAGAATTTTCTACTGTTTTGATTTACACGATCGAAGAATATTCTTAAACTTAGAGCAAAGAATAAGTAATAAATAATAAGTGCATGAAAGTAAATTTTACTTTTTCCGAAGTTCATCGTTTATTGACATGGTTCGTGGACAACTTGAAATGCTTTGCGGACCACCGGTTGAGGCTTATACATGAGCCAGCGGGGTATGATTAACATCTAATAAGTATGTTAAAACGTTAATCACATTAGCGAATACTTTTTCATTAAACTAATAGTAAACCGGAAAAAATTTTATCGGGGACATAGATTCAAAATTTAAAAAAGAAAAAAAAATTGCAATAATTACGAAAGTAACCGGTTAAGATGAACGATTTTTTATAAAGTACAAATAACACTTTAATCCTTAAGAAGGAATTTAATTTCCGTAAATATTTTTTGATTTTTTTTCTATATTAATTTAGTTTTAGCAGGGAATTTCGAAACTCCGAATGTATGGCTAAGACCGTTGACGCCTGTGTTCCGCTTAAAAACCACTGGTGCATGTAATATTACCTATATTAAAAATGCATTATGTCTTAATTATATAATATTGTGTATTTTTATTAAAAATATGCTGCGTGTTGTCTGTCA
>JAOTAV010086231.1:3529-36761 GCA_026546445.1 Cyclargus thomasi | reverse complement strand
AGTTTTCGTTGCCATACTCCTCCGAAACGGCTTGACTGATTTTAATGAAATTTTTTGTGGTTATCCGGTATCTACGAGAATCGGCCAACATTTATTTTTCATTCCCCTAAATGTAAGGGGTAGTACAACCTTATTTTTTTTGGCAAAACAACGTTTTACGGGGTCAACTTGTATTCTATAAAAGAGGTCAAACGCGCAATACAGTATGTGATATGTAACGAAGACAGTTTGTCGCCACTAGTTTAACAATAACAACTCGAGATAAGCTGATATTGCAGTCTCACACACTGAGGGCCGAGGTTCTTGACCTTTGCACTACTTTGACAGGTTAAGGTTACTATAATGTATTCAGTTTCATTCTAATTTTAAACAATCTTTCGTTTATTTTTTATACTAGATACAACATTTTTATATGAACCGCTTAGAAAACCTATTATATAAAAATAAGTCAGGTTTTCTATCCTGACGCTATAACTCCAGATCGCATGAACCGATTATCACGATTTTGCATTCGCTGGAAAAGTCTCGGGCTCCGTAAGGTTTATATCAAAGAAAATTCATGAAAATTTTACAAGAGAAAAGCAGGAAAACAGAAAGAAGAGAAAAGCAAAAACATTGCCATTTCTGGTACATAGTATGCACTAGAAGTTTATCTCATTTTTGTTACCACGCGGACGGAGTCGCGGGCTACAGCTAGTCTTAATACAAACCTACTTGGTATAAAAATTTACACATATAATATATTATATATACTTAATTATTATATACATAAAAGTCCGAAGCGTGATGGACTGACATTAACAATAATGTTATATAAGTTGAATAAGAAGTTCGGATGAGATCCTAGGTACAAAAAACCTAACATAAGGATTACAAACAAAGGATATGGCCGAAAAGCTTAGAGATGACCCTATTTTTTAATAAAAAGAATACAAACCTACTCAAACCTTTGAAAGAAAAAGAAACAAAGTAGCGATATTTTATACAAAAGAACATACAAAACAAAAAAGATAAAGGCCACAATTTGATCCATACAGTCAACCATCAAACTAGTAACAACACAAAAATACTCGCCTAATTAACCCCACTCTTTTATTATACTAATTGCTTTTAGCTAGAACAGTACAGAGTATTGTTTATACTTTTACCCGGTAACCACTATTAACACCATTATCATACCTATACTAATATCATAAGGAGAGAAGGTTTGTTTAATGAGTTCACAAAATATAGTTTGCCTCTGTCAAAATATAACACGATAGGCACAGACACTATTTATTATTTTAAAATAGGAAGGCTTCGAATAATGAAAAACTAAGGAAGAGGCATTTCGTTAAAAAAAATTTCACGAGCGTTCAAACATGTCATAACATTTTAAATATTTTTTTAATATTTAGGTGACCTTTAGCGGTATCGGGCTAACATTGAAAGAGAGTTAGAATAGAACAAATTTAAAAAGCAATAATAAAAGCGCAAAAGTTACGTATCCGTAGCTCTTAATGTTTCATAGTTTGTGATGTTTCAGCACATATTTCTTAAGAAGTAAACTTAATATATCTGGCTGCGACTAACGGACTGATTTTATCATTCCTTCGGACAATAACTCAACAAAGTTACGTTTTTATCAGATTAGACTGTAAGATTCTACTGCAGATTTAATCAGTCGCAAACTTCTGATCAGTGTAATAAACATTACTCATATTTCTTTTATTGTCTGTATATTTTGTGACGATGAAGTAGTAAAGTAGTAAATGAAACAAACTGATTCTTAAAACTTGTAAATTCATTAATATAGGTAGTATAGTTTATGCGTTATCACTTAATAATAATTAACTACCTACAGGCTACGACATGAATTCTACACCTCTTTACGCATTTTTAGGATTTGCATAAAAATAGGCGTCAAGGACCTATTATTGTCATCTATTGTAGTAGAGGGAGAGTCGATACAGCCGACTGGCACCAAATAGAGCCCAGATCCTGTACCGCACCCATTATGTATCAACCAATCTATGTATGACGAATCTCACATTGACAAGCTGAACAAACTCCTCACAATAACATCTTTCGCAACACAGTTTCATCATTGTTGATTTGTATTCGCTGTACATTATTTCACATAAAATATTGTCGTTTAGGTATAGGATGCCAGCATTACTGGATCCTGGCAAACAATCAGCACTGTAACAATTATAGTATGATTCAAATGAGCCCACTAGCGACACAATGAGGCAATAATGTAGATCCAGCTTCGAAATCCAGTAAGGTGCAAACTACTAATTCAAAACAAACCAATGTTAACTAACTTCCGGTACTTTCTACAGAGAAATATAGAAATCAAAATGAAGACATAAGTTGAAGAAGAGGATTTTATTTGATTTTTATTTCACAGAAAAACAAAACAGTAATTAAATGACAGATTAAATAAAAAAATATATAATAAATAGTTTAACAAAATACACAATTACATTGTTTTCGCATACAGATACAGAGAAAAGAGAGAGAAAAAAGCATTTTGTTAAAAATTAAACTAAAACTAGATAACTTACATTTGACAACTTTCGAGTTAATACTAATTTTTCCTATAAAATTGCAACAAATCATTTATTCCTTTTTCTAGTATACATTCCATTTTCTAGTATAGTAAAAGTGTATACATAAAATCCTCATTTTTTTTCCAAATTCATTCGTTTTAATTCATATAACAAAGATGTTAAGTATGATACTGTATGTGCCGTTTCTTCTGCCTATTAAAGTTTCTTAAAACAGTATCAAATAACAGAATATATATGTAAGGTTATGTACCTTATATCATTTATACTATGCCTATAGTCTGGAGCTATCTGTGAGAGCTATGAATCATCCATTCATTAGAGCGGGTTACATCATAGCCGTGTCATGTCATATTGTTACATTGGATGCTGTGATAAGATAACGATATTAAAATTCCTACAGGATTTACGTGAGGTATACAACAGACAGCTTCTGTCGTATGTGATATCAAAATCAGAATTCTCAATCTCAAGACATCATTTTACTTCTCGCTTAGCCGCTGAACGAATGTAAGTTAAATTTGGTCACTCAAGAAAGTAAAGCCTGCAAGATGTTCCTTAAATTTGCTGTAAGGATATCTAACATTTATTTTTACAACAAATAGGATTTTGATGTGAAAAATTGTCAAAAGAAACGATATCCCACAAAATTTTTCTTCTTTTCAACCGGCCATCGTTACCGAAATCGGTGTGGGAGTTTTTATGTTACTGTCACCTTCTCACGTGTGGTACTATATAGACTCAATCTTTGATTGTTATTTTGTTTTGAACTAGCGTTAGATTTCATTCTGAATGCTTCTTAATGGTGCTTAAACAATTTATGAGACGGCAGTATTAATATGTGGGTCAGCATAGAGGCAAATAAAGATTCAGAGCTTAGCTAAGATGTTTTCGCTAATTTCTTTGTTAAAGTTTGAAATCAAACGATTGAGAAGGGTTCTTAGAAGTTAACGTCAAAGTAGTAAGATTAAGCTAATTCAATTTCAAGTAAGTTTTCCAGCGGTTATTACAATCGAATACGTTGTCATGGGAAAGTGGGAAATAGCTCGTCTGTGTGCAATCATAGTCATTACGGGAGTGTCTACGCTGCCTAATTTTCGTCAAGCGTCCGAATTTTTTTGGCTAATTCAGTACCATATTTCTTTTAAGCATCCGCAGTTGTAATATAAAAAACATAAAAAAATATCTGTATTGCGGAACAAATTCCGCGCGGTGAAAATCGATAGTCCATAAATGACTCCAAAGTGAAGGTTATTGTCACTGCGGCGCGTCAAAAGAATTTAGACCTAAAGAAGGTCTAAATTCTCGTACAAAATTATTCGAAAAATTCACAGTACGATATTAATTAGCATTAACTCTACACTAGTTACATTTTAAATCTCGAGTACTAAAGTGGGGCAAAGTTTATTTTATTTTGAACTCAGCTCATCGTTATTCACATTTGCTGTTCCGGAAAAGTTCGCGTGTTCTGCTTAATTTTAAAATAAACGCCTCTAGTTTTTAATTAGTTCATTTTGGTTACACGTTCTGTATAAAAATTCTGCATCATTATTTTCTCGGGGTATTCTTTTGTCTCATTTCATGAATATACGCGAGCAGGAAGGAGTTTAATTATAACGTACCTTTAATTAAAATTTTGTCAATATTCAGCACTGGGACTTTTTTTTATAATCTGAAAAACTGTGATCATACAAAAGATCAGTATATTTTAAAAAATCTGCTTTTCTGTGTATATCTTGTTTATTTTATAACACAGGTAGAATTTATCTTGATTCTCGATACTAAATAGTACAAGTTACCTTATAAGTTAGTAATTTGTTGCACCAACGATCTTACGTAGCTGCCGGCGCCATAGAAATTACCAAAGGTCTTGCATCAAAATTAGCCGACGTAAAGTATCTTTAAGTGGAATAGAAACCATTAATTTTCTTATAACTTTAACCATAATCATGTTATCAATCTGACTCAAGACAAGTGTCAATTAAGAAGGACCTATTGAGGGTTTTCTAAATATCTTGCCACCAGATGAAGCTCTATGAAAACGTAAAATTGTCAAATATCACTAGTTTATATAAGTAGCAGTTTGAGAAGTCAGTTAACCCGAAAAACCTTACGACTCCAAAATGTCTAGTGACAGATGAAAAGTCGGGTCGGGAATCTTCCATAACTGAAGAGATAGCTCGAAACATATGTATAGACAACTTTAGTTATTATTTAGACAAAAAAATTGGTAATGAGATAATGAAAACACGTATTGTTTATACACCTGTAAACCCATTATACATCATACACCTGTAAAGTCATTGATACCTATCAATGACGGGTAATCATATATTTTCCTCGTGTTCTTTTTTGTGCGAGGTTTTAGAGGTCAAATGGAATTAAGCCATCAAACGAAATGTGAGCATCCAGCGCCCTTTGAGGTCGCTCGCATCTCTTAATCACAACGCGTAAAGGAAAGCGGCGTATTTCAATCACTACGGCCTCATCTTGCAACTAAAGGACGTGCCCCAAGTTCCAAAGCAGAGTTTTCATTTCGATGTTTTGTTTGAAACTTTCTTATTTCTTCCTTTGAAGGCGCTAATTAGGCGTGCCCTTTTTCTTCCGTTTAAGTTGCATCTTGGGCTTTTTGTTACAAATCGTAATTTTTTAACAGGATTCATTTTGCTTTATTGTCACTTAAGACTTTAAACGAATAAAACAAATGATAAAATGAAATTGCTAAAATTTTATGATAAAGATAATTTTCATATATTTTTTATAGAAATCCATCTGATAGAAGGAATAGAATATCAAAAGACTGCTAACATAGAAAGCAATAAAACATTGACCCTACAACAATTTCGTTCGCAGGGACCAGAATATTGAGATGAAAATGTATTCAACATAAAATATTCAGGTGGCTTCTTTTGGTCAGAGACTGAGAATATCATAACATCAAAATTATACGAATGTTTTGGTAAAATATATTTTCACAATATGTTGGCAATGGGTAACTGCAAGCAATAACGAAATTGTATTTACAGACGACGGTTCAATCATGTCCAGAAGTTTTTTTTATATTCATACAGTTTTCATCTCTTGCGAACCAATCTAGCGGATGGGAAACTTGCAAGAATGAAGTCTCTACGAGCTAATACACATTTCCCGAACTCACTCAGGTCAGCAACAGGCTGAACATGGCCTAATCCCTTAAGACTGATGGGAAGATCCTGTTGGCAGTTATAATAGAACTCTAGTATATAACGCTATATTCGTTTTCGACATGTGCTTGTCAACTCTACGTATTTTTTCTTTTAAAAAACTCTTGCGAAAACCTTGTTTGTTTTAATGTTTGTATTAATTGTTTTCATCTATAACTAGCTTTTTATTCGGAATTTGCGTAAAAATACGCATTTCTTGTAAGCCTTTTTTTGGAAGCATGTTCTTGTAAGACCAAAGTGTTTGTAACTCTTATCCATTCAACTAAGTCATTAGCAAAAATAATGTCGATTGGCCGATTCTGGGCATGAAGGGAGGGACAAATAAACAAACAAAAACACTTTCACATATAATATTAGCATAGAAATTATGGCGTGGACCAAACAACTACAACTATTAAAAGTAATTTCCATGTACAACTATAATGACATCAGGGTGATTCAAACGGTTATTAGATTACTATGGTCAGTTAATCGTTTATTAGGCGTATCGAGGATTAGACGAGCTGCCCACGGTCGCTGGGTGTTGTCCGCAGCCGACACAGAGGAGCCCTGACCTAGTTTTTTTTTATGTGGGTATAAAACGGACGATTAAAGCCCATGGAAAACTAACGTTTTGTAATTTTTTATTAGGAATGTTGTGAATTGTAAATTGTGACATGTTTAATTGATTTTGATACTTCGTTATAAAAGACAACCTGCGTTTAATCTTATAAGTGAAAAGATTTTGTCTAGTAAGGTGTTTTTATTTACTTATAGGTAAAAAACAAGATCTTGAGATGATACACTTAGTACAGTATTCGTGTTCAATGATTTTTCCTACTTATTTTATAATCATAAAAACAGGGACAACGTCCCTAATCACGGTAGGGAATAAACATAAATAAAAGATAAAAGCTTTCTACGACTTCACTAAAATGATCACATATTTTTAGCACCCGTAGCCTAGTGGGCAAACCTTTGGTTCGCACTCGAGAGGGTGCAGGTTCGAACCCCGATGGAGGCGTGTATCAATGAGATATTTTCCGATTTCAAGTACATTATACTCATGATGTTCATTGCCGTGGGAGAGCCATGCATCGGCACGAATGGGTCGGCTCGTCCGAAGTGATGTACCACAGCCTCACAGAAAACTGGCGTGAAACGGCATTGTGCTGTGTTTCACTTGCGCACTTGCGACTAGTGTCCATGGGCATTTGCTTTCCATCAGGTAACCCGTCTGCTCCCTAAATATCATTAAAAAAAAAACAACGACACAACACACATTTTTAACCGACTTCAAAATGGGGTATTGAATTCAACGATATACATTTCCTTTTAAATGCTGTAATGGATCTTAATGCTTCTTGGAAGTCTAATTCTTTAATGGTGGTTAATTCTATAATGACGACGTCGCAGCCACACCCCCTTGGATCGTTAGAGACAATTGCCAGCTCCAGTGACCCCCTCGGATTACGTTCGTAATTCCCAACCCGTTGCCGCTAATGAAATCAGATTATTATGTGGTATAGATTGAATGCGATCAATTATTATTAACATTTAATACTGCCGAGTTCTAATCTGGTTCGGTCCAAGCAAATTATATCATAGTGGCGTTTGGATGAAACTGAACAAATATTTTAAAATCAAGTAAAAATAAAACTAGTTACAATTAATTTTAGCTAAAAATACCTTTATACATAATTCATTCCTTTATGTTCAATACTCCAAGCGGTCTTGTTAAACTTGTAACTCGTCTCTCGTATTTAGTATAAAAGACTCAGAAGTCAGATCGTACAAATCCTATTTGCAACTAAACAGACAAAGTGGCTCAGAGCAAAAAAAAATAGTAAAAACTACCAATGGTATTCATAGAAATAACGCAAATAGTTGCGTACCTATCAGTCTAGCCTCTATTTGTTTTAATTTTTAGCAAGACTTTCAATTTCCGTGTCGGTCACTTAACACAGCGAACAAATGTTTGCGCCCACCTAATGGAAGTACCGCTGTTTGCAGCTCGGATTAATAGCGTTCGAAAGGATTCGCGCTGTTTTGTTATGAATTAAGTACTCTGCATATTGTACAACATTATATTATTATTACATGAATGAATCAATGAAAAATCTCTTTCTTGTCTTAAAACACAATGAAATAAACAATACAGATAAGAAAGAAACATAGCAAGTGTACTGGAATCACTCTCAGGAAACTGTTTTGTAAGTGATACATGTTTATTAATTTTCATGTTTAGTTAATTATTATTTTAACACAACATTGAAGCATCTACTCTACATTATGATTGAATTCAATCCGGAAAGGTTAACCTTGGGAAAATTAAATGTTTTTGCTAGTTTTGCCTCAATTGTAACATATTATTATTTATACACTTAAATAGACTAGAGGTCACCCTGTGGTCGAAATTCGAACATAAATATTAAAATCCATCGTGTAGAGGAGCTTTAAAAACATATAATCTATTCTCAATTCAATTACACCCTTTAATTTGGTATCAAGGTCTCGTTATATAAACTTTTTTTTGTTTATGTTTCCTAAATGTTCTATGATTTTCACACACAGTTTGTAAACCGGAGTTTTATAGCTCGCTTTATAACTTAGTTCATAACTTACCTAATGCCTTTTCCCGTGAGCCGATGCTCTTATTTCAATTGTGTATTGTGCTGTATGAATACAACCCCATACAACTCCGTACAACGACGCACTTAAAACTGAATGATAAACGTAGCATCAAGAATTTGTTGTATTCCACGTAGAGTTGTGCCAACTGGTATTGATTCTGCAGTCTGCAATCCCTACTTTTTACTAGACCAGTATTAGATTTATGTAGACCTCGAAAATGTATGGACTCGTAGAAGATCTAATTTCAAAATTACATCAGGACTGGACAATACGTACGTACCTAAACTTATTTTTCTTGTCTCCATATCAATCTCAAACATAACAATGCAAATTCGCTCATGTTTTTGACGTGAGTTTATCTGTTGAACAAACTCGAGTCAAATTAACAACAGGGCATTTAATTGGTTTTGGACCCTACTCGAAGCTCGAAAACTCCACTGCAAAATATTGCACTAAAGCCGTAATAATTTCCTTCAATAGACAGAATATTTCAAGAGTAAAAATGAAACAAAGAAACAATTTTATATCTTAGCAATAAGCATTGAAATAGCGAGAAATTGATTCAATTCCTGTGATTCAATAAGGATAGGGCGATGCAGCGTCTTGCAATAACAAAACGAATAAACCGTTTAATTTTTCTTTCAAGTCTCCCGTGAATTTCATGGAAACTCAGATATAAATACTGGGTTTCCGTTTGTAAGCTGATAGTCGATTCTTTTGATATTCCAAGCTTAGGGTGAAGAGTGTGTGGTACATGATAATAAGTTTGAAGAAAGGTACACCAAATCTGTCTTCGGTAGTATATTTGGAGATGTGGCATTGTTAAACTAATTTCTTCAGCATTAAACGTAAGAATAACATAAAAGTTAAACAAAATTTAATTCAATGACGGTTTAAGATTTACTTATTCGTTAAGTTTGACAAATAATCCCAATGTGACTTATGATATTTTTAGCTTATTCATAATAAAAATATACATATTATATACCTATACATCGCTAATTACGACTGATTTCTTTGCATGAAGCGTTAGGATTTAAAATATGTTATGTATAATTGTATAGTACAGACCCTGTGCCTATCACCGACAAGACTTAAGACACACCGTAATAATTAAAATTCGCATGTTCTTAATTAAAATTAAATACAATGTGTTTAGAATGTATTAGTAATAAATTAAAGCGTCCTCCCTGCGCGGTTTGACACAAAAACCTTGACCCACGTAATGTCACATCCACAAACCGTGACATTAATCAACATGTCACTTAAATTTTGCATTCATCATCAGCAATTCTGAGCAACCTTTGGGCCTCTCCTAAAGGTTAGCAACGAAAAATCAGGTCATTTAGAAAAAGTTTTTGTTAAAGACTAATATCGTATGTAAGAACTTGGTCGTCATTACTAGAGTTGTATTACTTTTTGTAGTGAGCACATTTGGGATGAGAAAAATTATTTTGAAACTTGCGTCAGATTTCTTGACCTTATCCAGAATTCGGAAGTCGGAGGAATAGGAGAGGGACAAAACGGCGTAGAAGAGAATGTTTAAAGGCTTCTGCTATTTCACTTTCACTCCCGCCGACATTTTTTTTACTAATATTTTCACACGTTTCAAATAGGGCTTGTCCACAGATGACGACAACTTTATGTATTACATATACAACTACTTATACAATAATTTGCATGTCAACATTACATTCATGCATTTCGTTATGTTTAATGTATGAGTTAAGTTAATTTATGAGTTGCCCTATCAAGTTTTCTACACGTTATAACATCGTAATTTAAGAGCTAAAGTGATATTAAACTAATTTGTGACACAAATTTAACGCATATATTAATGAAATGTTATGAATTAAGTAAATCGTACCGAAATGTTAGATTACGGGGGGCTTAAAAAGTGTCATGAATTAAAGAATATTATTAAGACTTTTTTTATAAATACGTACAAAAATTAAAAAATATTATGAGTATAATTGCTTTACATTATTTCAATTCAGTGTGCATTTTAAACATTGGCGTATCTAAACCTATTTTTCGGGGGGGGGTTGAGCCCCAAACTTAAGCTTAGTAACTAGTCTGCACCAAACTTCGTTTATCGCGCAAGAACCATACATTTTTCCGGCATAAAAAGTGTTCACCACATCATTCTGGTGTGGGTGGGCACCAGATTATTCTGGGGTGGACACGGCTTCCCACCCCTCTTCATACGCCTATGAATTCAGAGCTTTTCAGTGTCCGTCAATTCAGTAGCAAACCAGCTTTATTGGAATGGTATCAAATCATATCTTACATGCAGATTTACATAGGCACGAGTATAAACCGAATTTAATCTGGGTTGGAACTTGGAATTAACCCATCGCTTAAAATAATGGCATTCTTCTAGTACTTCGTACAGAGCAGACAAAGTCCATACAAATACACCTTCACCAAAACTATAAATGCGAAAGTGGGATTGTTTGTTTGTTTTTTTTTTGACGCTCTAACGAAGTAACCCAGTTGAAAGACTAGAGAATAACATAGGCTACTTTTAATGTCGGAAAACATCATAGTCCCTAATGAGACGTACAATAATATTCATACTTCTAAGCGCATTTCGAATTAAAAAAAATGGTTATATTTAACTTCAATTGGGTCTAGTTATTTAAAAAGTACTCTTATCTTTCTTTCTTAATAACTCTTTATTTTAAGCAATCAATAATAATAACGAAATGCTGTAATATCACAACACAACCGTGATAATGTTATCATGGTGTTGCATAAACAATATTATTCAAGTGTGATTCACGTTTAACGATTTTATTATGAAAATCGAATATGACAGTGTGGTTTTTCTAGGTATGCGAAGGTTGCATTATGGATTAATTATAATTATTATGAAATATGCATCATGGTACTAACATAAGCGAGTAACGACGATATTGTATCATAATCATATCCGTCCGTACCTTAGAATGAAGAAATTTTCAAAAATACAAATGGCAAAACAATTTTTTTAATAGCATATCAATTTTATTCGATCTCTGAAACGTTGCAAAATATAACGTTATATTAACCAAAGAAATTAAAAAAAAAAAGCCAAATATAAAATCACAACGCGCGATAAAAGATAAACAGCGATCGACCTTCACGTGATAACCTACTCTACTGTATACTGTAAGCCCCTACTATACTCACATCTGTGAAAACAATCCACTCGAAATCCGATCACGTGCGCAAACAACCACCCATTAACTTATCATTCACTCTATCGGGTTATCCATTAAAATACAACACCATGTATACGCGAAAGTGGCGCCGACAGCGCGCGGGCCTGACGTCCGTTGTTTGGCGCGATCGCGGCCGTACTGCCGTCGAGTACTGATAACGCATACGGCATACACCCCATGAAAAACAATGGAAAAATGTTTTCACAGGAACGGAAAAAATGTTTCGTCTACCCTTTGATCCGCCTTTGATTTCATTTGCGTATGACGTCACAGCTCTCTACAATTAACGGGGTTTGTGTATGACATTTTTGTTTCAGAGGGCTTCACGTGGGGGATTTTAGCATTTTTGCCGGCATGTATCACTCAATTTTTATCATTTTTAAGCCAGACTGACTGAAACGTATAAACTGAAAAATTCTGCTCTACATACAAAATTAAAGACATGCTTAGAATTTACAACATGCATGACGTACGTACACTGAAAACTACTTTTTTCGGTTTATGTTGGTAACTCGATAATGGTGACGAAGACTAAAGAGTAAGCATATTTAGCTGTCCCTTAAATTTGCACGCTGTGCGACGAGGACAGGAAGGGCCGAAAATAACGAGAACAAAATGTACCGAAATAACCTTTGATCTAATCTAATGCCAGATCCCTTCGAATAAACTCAAAGAAAATTCTATAAGAAACAGCTTGATTTGACAGGCGCAAGATTGGTTAATTTTTTTTAACTAAAAGGCTTTTTAAAACAGAAAAGATTATTAAAAACTTTATATTTTATATCCACTAGCTAATGACAAAGGCAGGTTATGTAATTTTTAAAATCTGGTCTTAAAATCAGGCTACACCTCTGAAAACTTCAACCGCGCTCCAAAATAAAGTTTTATGTAATACTAGTTGACCCGGCAAACGTTGTTTTGCGATATAAAAATTTTCCCTTAACATTTAGGGGAATGAAAAATACACAAATGACAGATACCGGCATAAGCATAAAAAAATTTATCAAAATCGGTCAAGTCGTTTCGGAGGAGTATGGCAACGAAAACTGTGACACGAGAATTTTATATATTAGATTTTCAAGTTTGGTGACCTGTCGTAAGAGTAACTAATAAATACAATGTAAAAAAAATACTGCTGTAGCCTGTATATGTGTCAATATGAGCCTGACCTGACGCTACATCGGCATAAGTTTACCTGTACAAAACTTAGAAATTTCTTTCCTTCAGCGTTGCTACTTTAACAATGAAATCTATACATGCTACACAAATACACCCAAAAGTATCATCACTTATTCTTACATCTTGTATATTAGTCTATCATCTATAGTAATGATGATGTTGTTCTTTACTTCAATAAGTTAACTTTACTGATTCTGAATCACCCACAGGCACACTTATCATTATAAACGCTATGACGAACATTTTAAAGGACACATGTATGTAGTTATAGAAATATTTACTAAACTATTGAGTTTGAGAGAGAACACCTGAGATTTGGGGAAAATTGAGGGAATTTCTCCAGAGATTGCACCCAAAAGCCTTACAGCTCTCGATGGTTCACTGGCTAGCTATTAGCGAATCCCGAATACTCCATTTTCTTAACCTACTCAGTTCTGACGTAAGAAATCAATAACAATAGTTCTACTCTAACGTACACGTGTCTAACCTTAAGCTTTTGAATCACGTGTTCACAATATTATTTAAGGCCATGTAAAAGCTCGTATAAAATGCATTAGCCGGCTGACTATAATCACTAAGTTATTCATAAAATTTGTAAATTATTTTATTGAGTATAAGACTTGGATTAAATATAAAGACAATTTTTATTATAATTAACTAATTACTGTACAGTAATTAGTTAAGCTTTAATAAACATCACTTCGAAGTTCGAGAAATTTATTTTTATTTATTTATTTAAAATACTTTATGCAACTCTATATAAAGGCGGGCTTATTGCCTAGTGGCATTCTCTATCAGCCAACCTTAGGGTGAAATAGAGAACGTAGAATAGGCGCATTCATATAACCTAAAATAGAATTAAGGATAAAATGTATACGTAATAATTTAGGTGTTTTTTATTTCATTGGATGGTGATCACATCATACTTTGAGCGTTTAGTGTCTTAAGTTTTGAAGAGTTCATCAAAATGGACAGCAACACATGTTTCTTCTTTAGAAGAGAGATCAATTTACCAAAAGTTCCAAAATATTAAAAATGACAAAAAAGCAATGTAACTTTTGCAATGAACTTTTTATCAATATATTAATAGGCGAGCGAAAAACTTTGTACCCCTTTTTACGAAAGACGCGTAGACGTTAAAGCATGAAATTTCTCGCAGTTATAGTTGATATGGAGGACAAGCACGGAATACCAATAATATTTTAAAATATGCTTTTATCTTACATATTTTTATTAAAAAAGCCGCTACGCACACTTCATTACGGATAATACAATATTTTGACATGACGTCGTGTCATACACGAAATATACTATTTTTTATGGTCGGCGTCTGTGTTTTTTTTTTATAAAATTTGATGGCGTGGTAACGATACTTTTATTCCAAATTGAAGTCTGTTTTTGAATTGAGAATAGATTATCTATTTCAAGCTCCTCTACATGATGGATTTAAATAATTATGGACGAATTTCGACTACAGGTCGTACTCTAGTAATAATTATTATACGTCACCGTAATTTTAAATCAAACGAAAATATAATTATGATGAACAAAATACACCGATGACAAACATACGTAGTGATTGTTAAATTCAACCGTTAATTTATATCTATATCCATATACTTCATGATAGTTGAGATCGAGATTTGTACTCCGGAACATTTTTGACATACGGTTTCATTTTGAGATATTGCAATTTCAGAAGAGTAGCTCACAATATTTATTGGATATTTTAAAATCATGTAGTACTTCATCACTTAAGGATTAAGTGATGAAGTACTACACTTAAAGTAAGTTATATATTAAAATCACTCGGGTGCTAACAAAAGATGTGCAATTCGAAATCATTATCCAGTAAGGGTCTCGGAAAGTCATAGCCTCCATCTATGAACTTTGAAAGAAAATATCTTTCGTACCAATAACATAATTTTCCTTTAAAGGAAATTGGAGTCTGTCTGTAACCACGTTTTCTTAAGAAGAAGCAGTGGACAATATCAGTTTGCTACTTTACAACTAGTAGGTATATGCATCTACAGCTCAACTTGTAAAAAAATAGTATAGTAAATAAATAGGTGTTCTAGAAGCTATATTTTTTAAATTCGGTTCGTGAATCTCGTAGCAAGTCCTTCACAGACCACAGTGGTGACCGGATGTAATAAATTGTCAGCTCACTCAGGCCTTGTATTAGACAATATGAGCGATGAGCTACATCTTTATGACCCTAATTTGCATGATCAGTCGCATCGTGATAATTGGCGAACGGCGGGTCCCATCACAGTTAGAGAAATATTACTTGAAAACTTCTCGTTTGGAATCTGTAAGATTTAACTCTAATTGAGATAAAATTAAAAAAAAAATGTAAGAGCCTGTTTCACCGCTTCCTGATAAGTATCGAATAGGCTGTTTACAATTTCGTGACATATTATGTATGGAAGAACTTGCTCTGAATATTTCGCATGTCGAATTTTTTACTGGTTCCCCTAATTTTTTCAGGTTGTCGATGTTAATTATATGATGTCATGTTTATAAGCGTTAGTAAGGCTGTGGATATTTTTGTTAAGCTAATGGTATTAACTTTATACATTAGATATACTGAGCATAGAGTAAGAGATTGAGAGTATTAATATCACGAACAAACAATATGAATAACGCTCGGATGATCCATCGATAGCTCCCTGGGTCCCGATGCTGGGTATTTCACAATTAATCTTCCTTACAAAGGCAGCTAAGGAGGAGAGCGATAGGAACGTAATTTTGTTTATAAATTAAACACAATTATGTAAAATCTTCAAATGTAAAACAAATTGAATTTCTAGCTTAACGATATTGAGGGCCAAGATAAGCGGTACCTTTGGGAGATATTTACATACAATATTTCCAGCGTGCGCCCTAAATTTAAATGTAAATAAGGCGTGCCTATTATTTGGCTTAAAATTCTAATTCGGTGTTGTATAACAATACGTTGTGCGAGAGGATTTTCAGATTCATGAGTCCAGAAAACAGTTTGATATGATCAGTCGGTAGAGAGACGTCATCGAGAGAACGTCCGTAGCCGGGTAGACCTACTTTTAAGGGTACACAAATCACTCGATGGGGTTCTCGGGGGAAGTTTTGATCCCGGGTGGAGGTGTCTACTAATGAAACATTTTCTAAACTCAAGTATAATATAATACGGACGCTCATTGCCACGGGAGAGCCATGCTTCAGCAAGAATGGGCCGGATGCCCAACTTCATACGTTCATTATTTAATAAATAATATCCCTATTATTTAGCTATTCCTTGATAAAAAGGCTGGCAGTGCTCATGCAACTTTTCCGATGTTACAAGTGCACATAGGCAACGATAGTTGCATTCTATCAGGACTACTCCTTTGTCCTCTAACTCCATTAAAAAAAACAAACTTTGGCTTTTTGTAGGGTCTTACTCGTGGCGCATAAAGTAACTCTAATTATATTCCCTTCAAATTAACTTAGCACGATCTTTCCTACAAATTTAGACATTTTATTTGATTTCTTTGGTTTTTTGCCAATTTACGGCGAATTAAGTATACATTTAAAGCGATAGCAATTCAATTCAGTGGACATGAAGAGCAACCTATATCCAGGTATGTACGTGGAAGTTCTGCTTACGAGTATGTTACGATTTCGGTTCTGGCGCGTTTGATTCAGTATTGTCGGGGCTCCGAGGTCCAGCCTGACCCTGTTATTAATTTAACCGCGGCTCTAATTAATCTTGCCCGCTGCGGACTCTCCCACGGTCGGAATTTCGCCTGACATGACTTATATTGAGCGTTGCAAGAGACCGCTTACAGCGCTTCGGATGTATAGCATATTCGTACATGTGGTTTCGGATGATGCGACCGATTTCTGTCAACATTTAGTGCGTTTCTGCACTGTCAATTTTAATCACGCGATTTCTCCCGTTAGTTTTGAAACAAATTGGACTTATGAGTGTGTCTGCACTCGAAAAAAAACAGATAAAAGTTTCGATATGAAAAAAAAAAACATGAAATTCGCAGTGCAAACCTCTCTTAATGTTTGTGTTTGTAAAACTTATTGCATCTGCCCGAATGTTTGATCGTCTTTACAAAAAGTGTGACAAAACACAAAGTCGATATTTTTCCTTAATTTAGCCTTAGCTACTTTTTTATCCATAAAACCTTATCACAATAATAATTTTTATTATTTGTAGTTTGTGCCTAATTATATCATTATTGTTCTTATCGTAATATACCGAAAGTTATCAACACATAACCCACGGAGTTTCTCAATTTACTATAAATAGGTCTTGTCTGTAAAGCGCGGGCGCTCGCTCAGTTTTATACAAGTGAAGACATCTAGCGGATTCCGTATGAACTAATAGAAGATGATGGTTCAACGTACAATAGATAGATGGTGCTGTAACATAAATTTAAAAATGTAAATTTCGCTTTTAATCAGTACACAAAGACTAAAAGTTGCAAATTCCAACAATAAATGTTTATAAGAATTTATATATAATAAATGCGAATATAATAATATTATAAATGCGAATGTACGTAATGGAGGTAAAATTTCGCGCCTGAACTACTGAACCAACTCTGTGAAAATTTAGTGTGGAGATTGCGATTGTGATAATTTGAGTCAAGCGAAAGGACAAAGTAATAAAATACACAACCATCAAAAATTAAATTAAATTATGGTTGTATATTTTGTCGCGATACTATGCATATATATAGTAGCAAAATTGAGTATTAACACTTTAGGCCTTATATATATACACTTTTGTGACAACCTCGGCAGTGACTCCCAATTTTCTACTTACATGGATCAGCATTCGGCACAATCCATTTTAGTCGCACCACAATTGTAGTTGTTCTAGCCGTTAAAAATAAAGCAAGGCTTTCGCGTTCAGCTCGTGCAATTAAAAATAATTGTTCTGGCTAAAGCCGTTTGTCAGGAGGCAGCTTTGCTAAAACTTTTAATTAAACAAAAGGATTCAACATTATCAGATCGCCTCATATTGATTATGTCTAGGAATACACAGATCGTTGAGCTGCATGAGGAGTTTTAAAAGATATTTGTTACGCAGTCAAAACTATGCTTACACTTCAATCACGTCTCTATTTTTTTTTCTTTTTATGTACCTAAAGTAAACTTTGACAAGTAAATCAAGCACATCATTTCACCTTTCCTTGTCACCTGATACAAAAATATTTAACAAAAATCACGCACCAAACCGGCGAATGTCACGTCCCCAGCGTGACGTCACTTCCGCAGTCAAATAACTTCCGGCGCGCCCGCGGGCTCTTTACATGCTCTTTGTTAGGGTCCCCGATATGCCAAATTATGTCTGGATGACTCGTGTGATTAGCCATATGGAAAATGGTTACTTGCGGCACAATATTTGTTTAAAGTAACGATGTTGCGCTGTTGGGTAACTGAATTGTTGTCATTTTCCGCTAAGTTAAGGTTATTTTTTGTTAGTCGCATATTGTAATATACTCGTATGCTATACCTAGACGATTTCTTCATGTGAGTTTCTACAAGTTGTTTTTATTGAGTGTCGTCATAAGTCTATAATATTTTTTGCTTCGTTTTTTTAACATGTACTTGTTCTACTGTAAGATGAGGTTATATACTAATGAAAAATATGATATTTTTGACAATGCCTTGAGAATGGAAGCTCTAAGGCCGCATTAATACTTAGCGCGTACAAGTAAAAGCATGATAAAAATATTTGAGGCGTATTTTCATTTATAAATAGACTTTTATGAATGAAAATAGCACCTCAATTTTTTTCAATAAACTCTTGGTATTAAGCGCTTGTCAGAGCTAATTAGGCCTAAGTATTGTTCGAATGCCTACGACTATTTTTTTTTGAGAAGCGCTTTATACAAGAGAACTGTAGGACACAAGCCATTAACTTTGTTGATGTAGTAAAACAAATAGCACCAGTCGTATTTTACGTCAAAGTAAATGATGTAAGCGATTTTATTACGCTATTTATTCTGATTCCACAGTTTCATCGCATTTTATATTGTAGTTGCAGCGAAAATTAGTATTTACGAGGCAAGGAAACACCTACTCATTGCCAGTGCACATTCGCCCATCTTTATTTATAGCTGGCCTGAAATACCTATGTACATGCAAAATTGTAACTGTGTCGTATGATCGTATGCAGTATTTTTATGGCGTTAACCATTTAGCACTGCGTCTGTGTAAACAAGCTATGTTTTATTTTAAGAATTCGAATTTGTGCTGTGAAAGTGAAACTATTCTTAGAAACCCTTTTTTTGCGCCTATACATATAGTTTATGTATATGTAGGATTTTTTAAACAATGGTAACTTATCTATGATACTGTATGGTCTGTAAAAATTCATTTGTCTATGGTCATGATTTGTTATTTCTCTCTCTCAACGCCATTTTCTAAAACCGTAACGATTTTACTGTGTGCTCTAATAAATTCAATTTTTTTACGTGAAAAAAGTGTTTTACTTAGACTCCCACCTTCATATATGAAGCCAACACTCCCCTGTGTGACGGCCTGCCACGGGTGGCCAGGCACTGGCTCGTTATTCGCCCTGGTGTTGAGTTTTTTCAACTTTTAACACATATTGGCCCCCAGTGTCGTCTTCGTAAAAACTAAATCTTAGCTAATGTGTTCCATATAACCCAAAGATTAGATTAGTTCCATATAAAAAAAATGATTAACTACTTTTTAATAGCAGGTGCCTATTTTATTTTATTTTTAAATGCCTAATTTTTAAACTAGTCAAACATTATTTTGCTAAGTCTCTGTAAAAAATATTGGCAAACTTGCCCTATTTTATTTTAGAAAGACTGCAGTCTGCATGCAACTTCATGCGTGCAGTTAAAACGCAAAATTTAATATCGAATTATCGATAGCTTCGGTCTAAAATCTTAATCAACTGTTATTACTGACTAACATTTTGCATAGGTACCTACCATTTTTTTTTCAGAAATTAACACTAAAACAGCTAGATTTATTACTTATATATAGTTGATGTATCCCTTATATAGAGTTGACTGTGAAAGTAGCAGCGCTGAAAGTATTTTTGTGTGTTTTGTATGGGCAAACTCATGTCGCTGGACTGCTTACAATTTAAAAAAGTTTTTTTTAAGCTTTCAGCGTTGCTACTTTTGCAGTGAACTCTATATACGGAAGACATGCAAATCCTTAATTATTATAGCTTACTTTTCTTACACCTTGTACAAAATTCCCTTACAATCCATTTCAAGTAAAAGGCCCTTTGTAAAATTAAATCTCCTTGACCTCTCGATTGTAAATAAGGAACGTGTCAACACAGACGTAAATACTTAATGTTCTAACAGAAGTACACGGGGACTTGCGACTTGACTCACCAAAAGGCCGGTCCAGATTTAGACGGTCCAAATACTTTCACGTGCTGTGATTCAGGATGAGTTTTTCTCGAGATGTGTGTCAAGGCGAGACTTTGAGATTTATTACTTTCAAGTAAAGCTAAGTACTGTTGCGTGTGCGTCAGCAAAGGAGCTTATGAGAACGCTTCTTTGCTGATTAAATAAAAGTGTTTTCGAATCAAAATATAAATTTAAATCAAAATTAAATCGTACATAGTTAAAGCACCAATTGTACAGTTAGTGGAAGTTTAACCATATTTCATCTAAACCTAATTTATAAATGTTCATAAACTTGACCTAAACAATATTATGCATTTTAACAATGAAGAGGACAAAAGCAAATTCTGTGAAAACTTTGTACAGTACAAAATAAGTAGACTTTATAACTTCATATATAATTCACTGGTTTGCTAGTTTGGGTTTTAAGCATTTATTTCTGTAACATTATTAATGCTTATTTATTTCATCAATAAAACATTTTCTGTATATAAATTACAATATGAAGAAAATTTAATATATCATGGGTAAAAAACAATAATTTGGAACAAAGTACCTTGAATTTATTAATTTAAATTCTTCATATTTTAATTTATATACAGATTACAGATACGTCTAATTTACAATTAAAATTTAGTACAAATAATTTAACTATAATCACCTTAAATTAAATCTTAAAATAATCGCAATGAGCATTTCATATCTTATCACTCGTCATTTCTGTGATAGAGTTATCAGCATAACCTTACTTTGTAAACAGCTGTATATCAGTACATCTATAATTATTATTTCTGACCGACCTAAGCAAATGCTAATAAATAAACACACTTGAAGAATGAGATAAAATTTGTAAATTTTATTAACAATAAAAGAATTTTATCTAACTAAAATTTATAATGCATTCACTTTCCTTTTTTCGTAACCTATAGCGAGATATATTTTAGTGACATTATATTTTTTATTCCTGTTAGTTGTAACTAATTCTTAATATCCAGGTAAATGATAAGTGAAGACATAAGTGGAGAACCAGATAACTAACATTTTACATCATCGGAGGAATCACTCGACATTTTTCTTTTAAAATTTTAACAAATCCTGAAGCTTACCCACGTGATCATCTAGACAATGTATTTAGCTATACACAGCATTTTAATTTTTTGGATTTGAAATAGTTTTTCACGTCAAACAAACTTTATTTATGCAAAAAACCGGCAGTTTTTAAATTGTTAATTAACCGCTTCTTCCACTTATGTCTTCAAATCTAATAGCATGTCTAAGAACCAATTAACAAATAACCGTATTTAAAAGAAATTGTATTTGAATACTCACAATAAAACAAATGCATAATACGATATGCGAATATATAATACAATATACTATAAATTTTGAAGTAGAATTGTATTCGTAGATATATATTTACCTTCCTTTATGTTGCCTAAAACATTCTATGTTTTACCTTTTTTAAATAATCAAATTAAATTAGCTTCATTATTAGTAACCACTACAAACTCATGCGTTTTAAAGCTTAAAGTTATAAAACTTAGAGTTAGCTATCACAAAAACTGTTAGTTGTTACACGTTTCGTATGAGTCTCATTATATACCTGCCAACAGTCAACATCAAAATAATCACTGCACTCAACACCACAACATGCACGGAAGTTTTTTCCGGGTCTGACTCACCAGGGCTGTTTCTTCTGTCTGTGCTTTTAACCGTAAAACTCACAAACTCCTGTAAGTGACTGGGCAGTCTCCTAACGTCTTTTTCTTCTCCGGCATCGATCACTTTTATTTTATGTTCTATAACTTTAGGTTCTCTATACACATCACTTTTTTGTTCCTTTTCGTCTTCAGTCTCGGGGTCCGTAATCCCTAGCTTATTCCATCTCTCTCTTGCTTTGGAAATAAACTCGCCCTCAATAGGATTATTAATTTTTTCGTCTACTTTGTCTATAGCTGTTGTACTTTTGGAGATTTTGGCACTTTCTGTTAAAGATGGCTTAGTTATCTTAATAATTTTATGTTCTCTTCTTTTTTCTCTTTCAGCCATTTGACTGACATATTCAGAATACATTTTTTCACGACGCAGCTCTTCCTCACTGCTACTAAATACAGATGACATTTGCTTTTTCTCTGTTCTAGTTGAATGGACTTCTTTTATAAATGGTTTTTTGTAAGAAGAGGCAAGTGTTCTACGCTCAAAACTTTCTTCGGAAATCATAGGTGCTCTAGGACTTCTCTTGTTTTTCAGTGATGTATTTTCTCGTTCGAGGCGCTGCAATTCAGCATCCACTTCTTTTTCTTTTTGTCTTATGTATTCCATTTGTTGATCACATAAATCTTTAGGCAATGATGGTCTACGTGGACGAGGTTCTTCAGATTTGTCTCTTACGTTCATATAGTGCCTATGCATTTTTTGAATAGATGACACGTCATTTTCGATGTCTTTATTTAAATTACCCGTGGAGTAATGAAAATATCTCTTTTCATTATGCATTTTACGCAAGGTATTTTCAGTTACATCCGAACTATCGTCGCTTTCATAGAATGAAGATGAAAAAGACCTTAATTTTGGGGAAGGTAAAGGTCTAAACGTATCGTTTTTATATTTTTCATGTGATTCAAATTGTGATAAAGTGCATATTTTGTTGTTTTTCTTGTATTGACGAAAGTTATCTGAGAATTCTATTTTTGATAGTTTTTCTAAATTTGCATTTGTATTAGATTTGTATAGTAAGGGACTGCTATTGCTTTTTGCAGAGGTATCACGCAGTAAAGATAACAATCGGCTTCCAGTTTCAGATTTCATTTGATAATTTTTACTATTGTCTCTCTGCAGAGAATTATCATGAATATGCTTTAAATTATTTTGAGTAGATAACGAGAATCGTGGCTTATCATCTTTAATAAGAGTGTTCGTTTTTTCCATTAGCATTTTATTTGATGGCGACAAACATCTTATGTTCCGACCTGGGGTGGATAAAAAATCTTCATTATACTCATCTTTTGTGATTTTAAACGAAGATGTTCTTGGTTGAATTGGAGGTGGTATTGTGTTGCGTTCTGGTATTTTGTTTTTGGGGTCGTTATTTGATTCCAATGTTTTGTAAGATTCTGTAGAGAACGTCGCATTTTGTAAACATTCTGACACATTAGCTAGTTCTTCTAAAATTTTATCTCCATATGGAAGAGACGTTATTTTTTGTAGGCATACTTCTTTTAACGTGCTCGGCTGCGTAACAGCTTTGAAAATTGTTTGATTAGTCAAAATATTTTCATCCGTAACCGCTCGCTCATAAACTTCTTTAACGTGAGTGAGTGATTCAATATGGTTTTCACTAATATCACCAACATCGTTAAGAGAAGAATGATTTGGATTATATTTGGCCGTACACTGAGAAGATCCAAGACTACTAGAGGAATCTTGACGTTGAAGTAAATTTTCAGACTGAACGCACTCAGAATCTGACGTTACTTCTTTTATTAAGTTATTAATAGCATCATTTAATTCACATTTTATTACTTTCATTTCTAAATCATATTTGTCTACTATTTTAGGATAATTTTCAATAGTATTTATAAGGTTACTGTTATTAACTTTATTTTCTAGAGTTGGTGAACTATCATCAGATATTTCTTTAACATATAAATTTGTTTCAATATTATCAATTGATTCTACAACTATTTCATGGGAATTATTGTGTTTGTTGTTTTGAGTTGATGTGTCGCTAGTACCATTAATTACATTGGTATCTATTATATTCACATCAATTTTATGCTCTTTTTTATCATTTTCTGGTTTGATTAAGCACGAATTTGTCAAAAGTTTTTCTGTGTCCGTCACTTCAATAGTTGGTGTAATTATCCTCACAGAAGCATCATTATTATCGGCATTTTCTTTGTCATCATTGAGGTCGTATACGGAACTGGTGCTACTGGATGAGTCTGTTAAATAAACCAACTCAGCTCCTGTTATTGTTTCTGTTTTTTTCATTGCCCAGCTACCTCGAGCTTCCGTTATTTCGGGTTCTTTAATTTTTGCATCTACTCGAATACAATCTTGCGGAATTGTTTGAAATGTTGGATATACACGATGGGATGGTCTCATTTGAATTCGTTGTTCTTTGTTTGTTTTAATTTTGTTTTCAAACACGTCATCTTCTAACTCATCAGTGTCACTAGCTTTTTCACTTAAGTAAGATTGGCGACGAGACGTAGCTGAAGATTCGCTGCTCCCTTCTTCATCAATTACAGTTAACGACCTTGATGGTCCTCTCTGAAAAATAAAATCCTCTGCCAATCCTCTCTTTCGTAACCTATGTTTTATTTCTCTATTAATGATATGTTCTATTTCTGCTCTTATTTCTAAGGTGTTTGAGTCTTCCGGATTGGCGGAGAGATTTAATGTATGTAGAAAATTTCGTAATGAAATCTCGTCTTCACTTTTTAAAATATTGGCTTTTTCACACTGGGCAGTGTTAAGTGGAATGCTAGAAACGGGTAAAATCTTGGCATCGCTTGTATAACTCACTTCGGAGTCTTTTAAGTCATCCGTTTTTTGCCACTCAATATCAGAATCAGCATCGGTGATTATTGCATTTTTACAATCTATTGTAGATAAACTAGCAAGGCTAGTTTCATTATTTTGTGAAATTTCTTCCGTTACTTCAGTTATAGTTGGACTATCGTCATTGTCGACGCTTTTACTTTTAACATTATTAGATAATTTAGGGTTATGAACTGTCTTTTGATCTGGAGATTCTACAAGATATTCCATATGAGATTCATCATGTTTATTTCCATAATCTTTATGACTATCTTTTTGTTCACTTTTAATTGTATTGCTAGTCTGTGTATCACATACTTCGGAAATGTTTGCAATCTTACTTAAGTTCAAATTATTAGTCATGTCTTCTTTTTTGGCGTAGCAAGCACAGTCCACTTCATCTTCTGTTTTTTTAATAGAGGCATCAATAGGGCTGCAAGGTTTTTCACTCGGTGGCCCTGCAGCTTTCTGCGATTCACTTTCAAGAATTTTATTTTCACATTCCGTTTCACTACTATTTACTGTATTAGAAAGTATATTTATGTCATTTGGAATTTTTTCGAGCGAGTTTTCCAAATTTTGGGCAACATTAATTTGCCCTTCCACATCTTCTACACATTCAACTAGATTTTCTTTGTCATTGGCACTGACCTTATTTGAAGATTGTTCACTTTTATTATTTCTATTATTTTTACGCTTATTTTTGTTATTTTTACGTCTTCGTTGTTTATCCGGCATGATTACGAAATGCACAAGTATCACAAAATAAATCACTTTATCATTATTTATAATAAGTCAATTGTTTTAATCGATCGAAAACTCACGCGCACGTTACCGGCATATGTGAGCGTAGGCGTCGCGATATTACTTCACAATGAACACTATGTACACAACTTTTATCACCTTTTAACAATTTGTCGAGGTTAGTTCAGCAGACGTGTTACAGTTCGAGGTTAGATTTTGATATTCGCAAGTGATCCGGAACCGGCGGCTACCGAGCGCACGCTCCGCGATTTACTAATAATTTCTATATAGGTTGAAGTACGCAAGCGCAGTGGACTTTTATTTTTACGCAGACGTGCGAGTGGCTCGCGCGAGCCGGCGAGGGGAGTGTGCCGCACTCTGATACTAACAGCAGGCGCATGTTATCATTATGATTTCAATCATTTAATACTGATTAATATTGCACACACACGGCACAACCATTTTCGGGTGGCTAACGGATTTAACAAACAATAGACCGTAGCACTCGTTTTGGTCCTACGACGTGTCTATGAAATATTAATTTGTTAATTTAATCAGTCACATATGAGGACCTTGTAACATTTGAAGTTGTGATATAATATTCTTGGATGTTAAATAAATGCTTTCAACGATTACTAAGACTATTCGAATATACAAAACTAAATCATTATTGTTATGATCTATATAAACATATTCAAGCAGTGTATTTCTACTTTAGTTGTTTGTCAACGTCCAAAGTTCATTTTATGTGGGTTTCAAGAACAGAAATGCATCATTATTGTATACAGTACAGTGAAAAATACTGAACTCTAAAATAAGCGGGATACTTGGCGACACACCAACAAAAACATCAACATTCCAGAAAAGGTTGAAGGTGTAATGACAGCGGTCATAATAATCTCACAAACCTACAAGTACGTTTCGGCAAGCAGCTACGATTCGCGATGATCATATTAGATGTATCACATAAAAAAAAAACTTATATAGGTCGAATTGAGGAACCTCCTCTTTCTTGGAAGTCGGTTAAAAAGGTGGTTCGATGTTCAGATTTAGGGCATACGCTAGGTTGGTCTCGTAGGTTTGTATCTACAGAAATGATTTTACTAAATACCAAAAACTATGCCTCGAATGCCAAAATCAAACTGTATTATGACCTGTTTTTGGCCTAGGATCTGTAACTATAAATCTCACTAGATCAAGACTATCATTGAGCTATTCTTGGCTATGGAAGTATTCAATCAGAATAACAAGTCTAGAATCATAGACTGCAGTTGTCACTTCTTGTTATGCAACACCCATGTATGTGGCACACTTTGTATCAGGAATGTGGCCACCCAGAGCTCGGCTTATCCATAGATAAGATACTCTTCCTTGTTTACTTAACCCTCGTAGAAAATCAACGAAAAATTTGTCTAATGAAAGTAATAAGAAACTTTTTTTAGTTAAATTTAATAAGAGACTGGTGAGAGTGCAATTTCTTGGATTATCCTACGTACCTATCTTGAAAAACGTTTAAAAAAACCTTGCGTAGAGACAGAATTTTCAAATGAATATGGGGAGACAAAAGAAAGCTACTTTATTATATTTTAAGTGATCGCTTAGTGATACTTAAATGTTATTGATGTTAAATATATTGATGTTAAAAAATGTTATTCTTATCAATGAAAAGTCAAATAATAGAAATAACATTGTAAGTATGAATAAGAAAACTTTAAAAGATATGACAGACTTCGTTTAGCAGCTGCACTAAAAGGTACTAAAATTATTCTACGGTACATTCTCCACTTTCTAAACAATATTGACCCGATTTATAATTAGCAATTCCCTAACGAGAGGTGCACGCCTTGAGGTTAACGTCCTTAATCATTGTTTATATTATAAAGTAGCGCCACAGTATAAGTTACATACAGTAGACTGACTTTGATAGACCATCCAAAAACAGCGTGACTTTCAATAACTTTACAGAGAGAACTGGACGGGTGATATCATAAAAAAAATCTAAAGAAACTGAACAGAACACTATCACATAGTACATGCACACAATAACACTTTAACTTTCCACATAACTTACGATATTTAAGAGAAGAAGGAGAAAAACTTTTCTACCAAGACTTGGAAATGATGGAGATTCGATACTAAGGAGGGTGGAACACTCATATGGTGGTTAACTACTCCCGGGGAATCATGAGAGATTGATCACGTAAGTTTATTTCCAGAAAATCCATGAAAATAACTATTATTCACATAAAATGCCATTAAAAAAGATAGATTTCTCTGTTTATCTTTTTGTCTCAAAAACTCAAGCTGATAGAAAAAAACTGGTGATAGTTTGAAATCACCACGTAAGACATACGAGTACTTAAAACCAGGTCTAAGATCCTCGTGACTAACTAGTGTGTCAAATATACCTAGTCGAAATTTCAGGTATGTTAACGTGTACAGAATCATTACCAAATACATATTATTTCGTTTCATACAAAAAATATTGAATTCTAAGCAGTAGTGAAACCAGGAATTTCCAAAAAAGATATATAATTTGAATTCAAAATCCGTGCCAATACGAGTATATGATATAATCTAAGGCAATATATGATATAATCTAAGGCAACAATAATATAATGTTAAATAAGTAGAAATATTTGAAGACAGGTGCACAAAGCAATGAATTTTGAATCTTCTAAAAGAATGAGATAGAGGTACTCAGTATGAGCAAATTTAGTATCTGCTACCTTACTAATTGTATCACTTATGGTTATAGATGACCCATATGGCGCTTATTTTAGCCGATCTTTGGTCACTGGCGGCCGAGCAGACATAATGAAAATTCTATCTGTGGGAGTGGTGCCAAAAATTTTAACGTGACGGTTTTGAGCCATTAATAACGACGACCTACGCTTTGCATTGTAACGAAGAAAAAACTGTTTATCTCACGTCGAATAGTGCAAGCTTACTCATTATACAATATAATATATTAATGGCTTCACTGTGCGGTAAGGAAAATATATTAAATGCGAACTTTTGAATACTTTAACGGGCTTCTTTGGCGGAGGGTAAGAAACCCTTCTTTTCTTGAGTGTGTTTCCAATAAATCAGGCGTCTCAGATTCCACTTCCACACACACGTGGATGTGATTACCGTTCAATATTCAGTTTTAAATGGCGTACGAAATTCGTAAAGAATCTTCTTTTTTATTGCCACCTTTAGGTGGCAAGCGAGCAGACGGGTTATCTGATGGAAATCAACTGCCGTCGCCCATGGACACCCGTTACATCCGAAGAGTCGCAAGTGCGTAGCCGGCCTTTAAGAGGGAATAGAGAATGGAAATAGGGATAGGTGGATTAAGGAAGTTGGGATACCGGTAAACTCACTCACTGAACGAAACAACACAACGCCGTTTCACGCCAGTTTTCTGTGAAATTTCCTATGTCACTATGTCATTTAATTCTTCTGTATATGGCTTTGTTTCCGCTATGGGTTGTATACATATAATATGTATTAGGGGATGTTTTGCTCTGAGGGATCCTTAAATCCTTCAATACATACTTTTCGCCATTGTTTAAAAATTCACAATATACATCCAAGCATGTCGCCTTCATGAGTGGCAATCTTCCGATGCGCGTTTTTTGCGTAATTTTCAGCCACGCCTAGTAAAACGCTCAAAACTGGAATTAACTATCGTCAGCAGTATTTTCAGATTGTTACGATCTGCATATATTCAAGAGCAAAGTGTATTCCCTCCTAAAAGTCCGGCAACGCACCCTCAACTCTTATGATATTTATAGGGGATCTATTAGAACTTTTTTTTTTAAATGCTTAAAGCTACACTGTTATACATTGAACTAAGGTCGTCTATAGCACTCTAAACATATATCTTTACACTTTTTCGAGCCCAGACCTAAATGTTTTCGTTTCTTTGTAGAATTGCTAAACAAAATGTATAGAAATGATTTAAGGTTTATTGTAATTTTCATAAATTTCAAAAGTTTAAGTCTTTATTTTTATTTGTTTTCTTTTGGAAGTTTCATCGTAATTCCATAAAAATAATAATAATAGTTTATGATTTATGTAGAAGTAGCAGTATGCGAAATAAAATGTATTATTATTTAAAGTATGTTTAAAATACGTGTGAATAAAATAATGTGTGTCAAGTGTGTTTTGAGGCGCATTTAAACCGGGAACATTCTAATTTGATACACGACTAGTATTTTATATAAAGAAATGTAGGTCTCCAGTAGAGACCACGCCGATTGTAAATAAATTTTGTTGGTTATTCAATAAACAAAGCGCTTATGGAAAATGTATTATTCACTTATTTCGTTGACGAAATTAGGTATTAAATGCATTTTTGCCAACAAACTTCGTTATCGAAATTAGCGGTTGCGTTTTGACTAAGCACTCATGTATTTAGGAATTAATATCTTTTTGCGCATTAACAAACTTGACTATCAAAATTGCACATGCCGAACCAGGTCGAAGTAATGATTACTAAATTGGATATTTCCTTTAGTATCACTTTTCAGTGGGTATCTCCAATGCTGTGCCCGTCAAATACAAATAACATTTATACATAAAACAGTAAAATTGGAGTGTGTGTACATTTAATGTTTTTACAAAATAATCAATGTAAGTGTGCTAAGGAATAGTAATAGAACACATATCGACAAAAAAAATTGTCTGTTTATCTGTTTGTCTGTTTGTACGCGCTAATCTCAGAAAGTACTGGACGGATTTGAATAAATCTTTTTTTGTTAATTAGGTTGGCTATTAGGTGTGGGCAACATATAGGATACTTTTTATTCCGGGAAAATATACGGTTCCCGCGTCATATACAAATTATTGCGCAACAAAGTTGCGGGCACCAACTAGTTTATGATGTATTCTTTGCCATGTTATTCTTTTTCATTTAGTACATGCGATATAATATTGCATATTTCATAGTAAGCACCTTGTTAATAAAACACGAATCTCTGCGTGATACATATTAAGTGATGCCCAAACAACGCGTTGTCACAAGTCATCAGTATGTTACAGTATGATATATCGTACAAAACGGACTTAGATCATTTTTATTCAGTAACTAGCTGTTGCCCGCGACTCCGTTCGCAAGGTAACAAAGATGAGGATTGCTATTTTCTATAAGAAACATAATTTTCTATAATATAATTTTTCGCAATTACCTTTGCTATAAACCTTAACAGATCCCGAGACGAATGCAACTGTTGAAATCGGTTCGTGTGTTCTGGGGAAGTTCTTTCAGGAAGGTAAACCCGACTTTAGTAAAATTCCCTCATAATTCGCGGCTACAGAAATCTAATAATTAGAAATTTTGTTGATGGTGTACTAGTTGGCAGCTGTTTTACCCATCAGCAATACGATAAATCAGAAACGGATACACAGAAATATTCATTACGGTTAACAGTCTAACAATAAAAATTCATAATTTGTTTGTGTCTGGTACAGCTAGGGCTATCACTGTAGAGAAATAATAAAATAAATACTGGCGATCTTCTAAACTTTTTCATATTTTTCTTAATTATTAAGTTATTTGTTATATTTCGGTCATGCGGGAAAGAACCTATACAGTTAGGTAGTTATTCGGCTAAAAATGTGTTACATTGCGAATAAAATTGTAGTGTAACAACCCTGATTCATCCACTTTTAGTTCTGATTTCATAATATTTATTTTTACTTTTTCTGTCTCCCGACTCGTTTGTATTTTAATAAAATTAAAACACTTTCTACTTCAATCAGCTTTTTTTAGATAAAGTTCGTTGCATTTTCTTAAAGACATTTCCTTTTATCGTTATAACGTTTCAAGTAGTCTGGCATGTATTGTTTTATGTAAAAATTTTGAAATGTCATAAAAATTAAGTTTGGTTCCAAAGTGGCTTGCCATTAGCTTGAAAAAAAGAATAAAAAACTTGTATCCGTATTTTTCAGTAATTAGCAACAGTTTTGTGACAGCCCTACCAATAACAATCGGATGTTGAATGCTGGTGCATGACATAATCGCCGAACAGATCCGGGCGCGAGTGCCAAAACCACCAAAAGGCTAATGCCGCTCATTGGCATCGATACAAAGGGTAAGGTAATTGTGTCGAATGCACTCATTATTGTGCTAGTAGAACTGGCCAATGACATTTTATATGTATGGCAAGACGAGACATTTCGCTTTTAGCATACTTGCACACTGCATAGTGTACAAGTCATAACTCTTACTTCTTTTTATCTATGGTGTGCAAAATTATTAAGCTCTCTTATGCCCGTGGTACACGAGATCAGCTTTTCGAGCCAGGACAGCAAGCTAGTGCCACTAAGCTGTCAAGCTAGTGCTAGTAAGCTGTCAGGCTTCGTGTAGGCAAAACTAGCTTAATTTCTAAGTTGTAACTACTTTTGCCTTTTGAGTATTATGACGATATAGCATTGATTTAAAAAAAATGTAAAAGCAAATTTTTCGAACCTGACTAAGCAGAGTCTATGTTGATGTATGTTAACAACGGCATAAGGTTTCAAGTGCAGCTGTTAAAATGTGTTGTGTATTAATAATGAACTGATTACAATCCGCAGTAAGCTGTTGAATCTTCTGACTCACAACAGTAAAATTAGAACAAAGATAGACTTAAAACGTTTGCGAAACGAATGTAAGTAAAACGATCGCGTTGAGCCGATTATTCGATACAAATTGTAGGACAATCTAAGACATTGTCAGTCTTATAATTCTAGTATTATGTGTTGTTATGTCAATGGTCTAGTATTATGAAGAATAGTATTTTCAATTACATTTTTGTTGTAAATTATTGGAAGAGCGAAGCGAGCCCCACCCAGTACATATTAGTGGTACACTCATCGAGCATATAACCAATTGGTTCTAACTTCTATGCTCGATGGGTGCACTTTACGGAAAACTACTTATAGTTTAAAGTTTGGGCTTCAGCATAGTAATTTGAGTACATGTGTAGATTTGTTAATAAATAAAATAGTAATAATATTAAAATATTATATCTATGAGTCACCACCAAACACCATCTATGAGATGATATGTAAAACTGTAAAGTTAATCTAATCGTTATAGTTGCACATCTCAAACCATGGCGTTAGTAACACAATATATGTTTCTATTTATTAATTATTAATATTTAAAATTATCGTTTAGTTAGACAAACTGAGTATCTATATATTATATCCAGAACCGTATAATTATTAAAAAAAAAATATTACAGTAATAGAATGATTTGGAAAACCCAATGTCTATGACATGTCTATTCCAAAAATCTTGCTAGCCCTTAAAAAATCCTATATAGTTAATAACTCTAGGAACAGTCTACAATCTCATGTTATAGGTGAAAAACTTCTCATGTTATAGTTAAAGGTAAGCTTGTCATTCAACTTTTCTAATTTCCATCCTTGGCGTAGGCCAACCCATAGGTTAGCCTTCGTCAAATGCAAACTCAATATGAGAAGCGACAAACATAATATTCTATTCTTATCATGTCTCGTTCTTCTATTCTATGTCGACTGTGACTTCAAAATTCTTAATTGGAATATCATGTCTTATATCTGTTATAAAATTAATTATATATCTCTACTATGTGCTTTCATAACAATATATTTATCGAACGTACGGAACTTATAACGAAACTGCAATATTATACTTATTGGTGTGCACTTATTGGAGGGGTCAAGCGGGATGTCACCGTACAGCGTTACATTACAATTGCTAATGTCCCTTCCTCCATACGTTACACTCGTTACACTCATACATTTTAAAATTATTTCTTTATTAAATTTACGCTATATAGTGTCTTGCACCT
>JAOTAV010086220.1:0-11925 GCA_026546445.1 Cyclargus thomasi | reverse complement strand
CTTACATCGCTAATATCTTAGTTATTTATCAACAGAATTCAGAGATTTTTTGTCATTCTGTATATCTTTTAACCCACAATCGTAATAATTTGCATTCAATAAATTTTGTTTTACCCACATATTCCCTATTGCGTTAACGAGACGAGTCTAACGATACCTAATGCGTTAAAATCCATCAATATGTTTATGCTGCCGAGCGTGCCAAACTGTTATAAAATATATATAAAACATAGCCCCCGAAAAACATAACCCTCCTGGCGCAGGTCGGGTAAATACATCAGCCAGATGACAAAATAGGTAAGTTACAAGATTTATTCGATGAATAATAGAAGAAACGTCTAAGGGCTCCAACGTTCTAAAATGGTAGTTATCTGCTTCAAGCACTCATATCTTCAACTATTTTTATTATTGTAAGTTTAAAATAAAAATGTGACGTATATCTAAGAATAATATTTTTTGAATTCAACTGTTACTGTTTATCGAAATTACAATCGAGTCGTAATAAGTTTTTGTCGTAAATATAAATGTTATCATAATAATTGTAAAGTCTGAAATAAAAATTGTGAAAGTAACCTCTTTTTTCTGCAAAGCGAATGCTATTTATGTGATGTTAATTTTTTTGGCTGGCGAAATGTTCAATGTAACTTGTGTCTAGAAAAGGTTCTTTATATTTTCGTTTACTTATAAATACACATACACAGATTTTATGGTGTGGTCCTTCAGAACCGAACAAGCCGAACGCGCCGAAGGGAACTAATTTTAGAATTCGATAGCCCACGCCGAATCGTCCGAATCGTTCGCTCTCAGGCAATAAGGGCTCGACTTCGATTCGTTCGGCTCCGGGAGAGATGCTTTCACCATTATAAAATAAGTAGGTGCTCAGCAATAAAAAAAAAATATTACGGTGTTTGCCCATGGATATTTAAGATGAAAAATCCGTTTTTCTATGTGCTCTTACAATTTAAGACATAAGTGGAAGAAGCGGATAACTAACATTTTACTACCTCGGAGTAAACACTCAGTTTTTACCATAAAATACTGTCAAATCTTGCAAGTTACCTATTCCATTATTTAGCTTGTCTATCTAGGTATACACCAAATCCTCATTACTTTTACGGTCCTACAGCATCCGTTTACGCAAAAAACAGTCAGTTTTTTAAATGTTAGTTACCTCCTTCTTTCATTTATGTCTTCAATTATTGATGTAGAGAATAGCTAACCGCAAAGCGATTATTTCATTAAGTTCCAGTTGTAAATATTGTTTATCATACCAAACATTAAGCTTGTCATTTTAATGTCGTTTACGTAGCTTTTATATTTGATCACATATGAAATAGCTGGCTTTTTTAAAGAGCGATTGATTTATCTAATAAATAGCTAAGCGGAGGTGTACTTTTTATACATATTAATATCTACTAATGCTATACTAGATTAAGAGCCTGGCTATCCACAACTATTTTAACAGATTCTCCATACAAAATCTTTCAAATAAAGTTATATCTGTAAAATAAATAGACTATACCTGTAAGCGGTGAAACATGCCCTAAGCGATTTTATTTAAGTGAGCTTAGCTTTTGGCATCTGTATCAGTGAAGGATTTACATTTTGATGAGTGTATGTATGTACCAATACAAACATGAACTTGCAAAATCCTACGGGCCTTCGAGCTAAGAGCCTTGGCCTTGTTTACTTTTTTCGTTATATTTAAAAATCCATAATTCTGATAAAAATACAATGAAATGAAAAAAAGTTTTTCTTTGCGATTGCAGTATTTCATAACAAGCTTAGCAAATGAATAATATGAATAGAAAAAGCATGTATTTGATATTGTTCATAAGCATTGACTTTAAATTGTTGACTCAAAAATCACTGTTTGCAATGAAAATAAGTATATATTTTATGTAGGTTCAATTATTGTACCCATAGTTGTAATTGAAATAGCGAAGTAATTGTCAAAAACTGCCATCTAGCGAAGGTTTTGCTTCCAACAGTTTTTATGTTTCTATCTTACTTTCTCCTATACTGTGCGAGAGAGACGGACATGCTATAATCGAGCTCTGAATTATTAAACTAATGCACTTATGCAGTTGTTTGTCATTAGTTCAATATTTATTGACTTTTAGCTTTGAAATACACAATTAGCGCAAATTGTTATCAATTTTGTCTCCATTTAACGTCTCTGTGTACCAACAAGAGCTGTGCAATGTTGAATTAGTACGGTGAATATTTGATTTACATAATCGCTTTAAATTTTGGTGTGTGTCAGCTAGCATTTATTAAGTCTGGACTTTTTACGTTGCTTGCCCAAAAATGGATTTACCTTGTTCCTAGGGCTCCCTGAGACAATTTCGAAGGTTTTGGTAGCACCGCTGTAGATACTGGCGAGGGGAGTTGCAGCGGTGGGAATATTTCTCAGCCAATTGCTTGTTAAAATGGTTGTTAGAATCTGTAAATAATAGTAAAAAATAGGTAGCTTTTTTTACTTGATTGATAAAGTAAATAAATTGTACTGCAATAGATGCTTAGGGTGTTAATTTCAATAATGCACAAACATAAAACGTACATGTTAATGGTATATGGAATGAAGTATGTAAGTCACAAGGTTTCATTATTCTTTAAAGAGAAAAAAAACAATAATTTTTCTTTACTTTATAAATTGTGAAATTAACAATCCGCTTGCGTCTACTTTTTAACGGTACACCTGAGTGCGTGAAGCTGATAACTAAAATTTTTTCCCTTATAATTTTCACAAATCGTGTAATTTTCTATTTAGCTAATATATTTAGCTAAACAGAATCCTCATATTTTTGATTTCAAATCGTCTTCCCGGTCCTATAACCTACATGCAGAAAAGCGGGAGTTTCTGAGTTTTAAGTTACCTACTTCTTCCACTCATGCCTTAAATTATTGTATCCTAATTATACAATATTATTAAAGTTAATTTTCTTATGTAGACCGTTGTGTTACTTTAAAATTATGTAGTTTAATTATCTCGCTGACAGAACCATACACAATGTTAATTAATGCATTTCAATGATTGAACTACTGAGAGCTTAAAGCACGGCTAGTGTAGAAACTTTTGCTTGGTCTACAAAATAGTAGATTTAGCAAGAAATCGATACTAAAAATCTATCATGTCCTTAGGGGCTGTCTATTAATCACGTGATGTTTTTTTGTGCATTTTATGCCCCCACTTCCCTTGATTATATAAATGACCCCCCCTTCCGGTATCAAGTGTTTTTTCTGTTGTATCAGGTAAGACCGCATTTTCAGTATAATATTCCGTATTAAAACGCGTGATATTTAACCCAACAAGCAAGGCTCTGCCATTGAAGTCAGGCAATTTTATTCTCGAACGGGTGAAATAGTGAGGAAAAGAAAGTTTTCTATTTACCTTGTCTAAAATTTTCGTAGCGCAGAAAATTTATTATTTTATTAGTTTTTTGGAACAACAAAAATCTTAACGCAGTTTCCGTTATTCAAAGCATCAAAATTTCGTCGAAATCGTTTCAGTGGTTAGAGCAATGAAGAAGGTAACTGATAGACAGGGAAAAGATTTCGAATCAATAAACCTTAAGAGTTTTTTAAGCGTGCTAATCTTTCTCAAGCGCTGGATTTTTACGATGATAATAATATGCCCGGGCAGTCTGTGAAGCTCATACCGATGGGAGACGGTCCTTATCGCGTCCCTGATGTAGTAAGTCCGACGGCGTATTTTCTAGAAGGCCGTCCAATGCCTTCTAGAAAAGAATAGAATACCGTGTGTCATTGTATTTGAGGCATTGATATAGTAATAGAACTGTTTAGATATTTGTAGATATTAGTTGAATCCTTTCAAAGACTTTAACGATAATTTTTCAAACTGCAATACTTTACAATATTTTTATTTAATTTAATATATTATAATGTTGCATAATTATAATTTTAGCCATAAAAGTGATTTAGATTAAAGTGAAAATGATAGAGATCACTAAATAGACAGTTGTTAGCTGGTGACCTCAATTATAGTCCGTAGCGTGTCGATTTGACGATTATCGCTCCCGTAATTAATGGATTCATTTAATATTCATTAATTGTGGTATTACTTTAAACAATGCTGATTTAAACATCAAAAGATCGAGTGTCATGCTGAGCCGAGAATTGCTTGATTACGAAATTTATGTGCAAATTTTGGCAATAAGCTAATAATTTAAATTTTGAAGCTCTACTCAAATGAAGAATGACCCATTGTCCTTTGGGTTATGACTTATGCCCAAGGAACGCAGGAAGACGAAATACATCATAGATGTCTCTCTATTTTGAGCTATATGAAAAATAACAAATAAGGCTTTTCGACACTAGATGTCGCTTTGTAACTTAATGTTACTAATTTTCGACAAGCACTGCTTCTGTATATTATATTATTGTAAATATATTTTCTTTTTTCAAATGTAATTGATTTAAAATTTTTATTTCTTATATTTTTATATACGTTGAATTATGACAGTACATATTACAGTTTTCGGTTTAATATCAATTCCGCTACTCGACAACAGATGTCGCTACAGATAGCGATTCAATTTTATAAATTGCTTTGGGAAGGGTTGCTTAAAAAAGGATTCCACCGCATAGCACTGAAATTATTTTAAATCCACTTTGGCTACGAGCATAAGAGTTTGAAGACAAATGTAGGTGGAAAAAATTGTGGCCTTGGCCGCTCTGTTTGTAACGCAAGAACATGCGAGAACTTTCAAAAAAGGTGGTCTTATTTTGATGGAATTTAAAAGGCGTGGATCGTTAGAAGTTCGGTTAGCAACACAATAAGCGACCAACTACGACCTTAACTTAACTTTGCCTAAATACTTTGATACATTTTTAATAATTTCATGTCGTGTGGGAATGTTAACGTCGATGTTGGTACGATAATTATAAACGTGGGCTACAATTTTTCATGTATATTCGACAGGCTTGCATGTCTGGTATCGAAATGAAAAAGTCTCGCGTCAAAAAGCCAGTCAAGAAATCGCAATGGGTATTCTGCAAGGAGAAATTTACGGAGTTCTGCAAGAGGACTGACTTGCACGGGTTCAAGTATATCGTGATGGGGGACTTGAATATTGTGGAGAGGTTTGTTGTCACGTTATATCGTTACACTATCTTACTAATATTACTAGCGTAGAAGCACAGCTTTTTAAGGGTTCGCGGGATTTTTAAAAGTATATAATATTTATAATATATTTGGGTTTTCCAAAGCATTCTATGACTGTGACGCAGCCCCGGATCTTCACATTTTTTTAGACGGGGTAAAAACTGAAATATGCCGTACTTTCATATATTTTTAGTTTTATCATCATGTAATTTCAGCTATAAGATGTTCACTAAGACATAGGCCTTCCGGAAATAATGCATAAATAATGCAGTTGCTGTTCTTTCGGTAATATTTATTATCGAATATTATTTATTTTTTAATCAAGAATTTGGTGCCCTCTGGACTTGCCACCCCGGCTTGCCCCCCCACTCCCCACTCCCCCCCAGATCCGGGGCTGCTATGACGTATTTTTACCGTTTTGGTTACAATATCCGGATACTCGATGATGCGACAGATACGACGATGATTTTAGATAATTATATATTTTTTTGCACATCTCAACTCATAGAAGGCGTCAGTAGTACAATATTATTTTTGTTTTTTTTTTTATTTCATATATATGTTATATATGAAATAAAAAAAAACAAACATACATCCATTTTATTTTTAAACATATCTCGACATATACACAAATTACTATGCTAATGTTCAAACCTATAGCTCTAATAGTTTTTCCGTAAAGTGTACCACAAACATGTACGGGTTATAGAGGGCTCGCTTTGCTCACCCAATAAATGCGAAAGTTTGTGAGTGTGTATGATTGTTACTTTTTCACGCTTAAACGGCTGGACCGATTTCAATAAAATTTGCCATGAACCTAGCTGGAATCCTGGATGAACACTTAGGCTACTCTTTACGCGGTTAGCACCGCGGGTCACAGCTACTATTGTTATAATCATCAGGTCAGGAGCGTTATTATCTGGCATCTGTTATGCCAGATAATGACTGAAAAGCTTAGGTCAGTGATTATGGCACGTCAAGAAAGACCGGGAGCTCAATAGAAAACAAGTGAAAATACCCGCATAGAGCAAATGTTAATTATTTTTTTGAATTTTTTGAATTTGAATTAATATAATTATTTTCATATAGGCATCTGACTCGCACACATCTTAGGCAACTCTATCTCGCACGCGTCAGCACGAACACACATTACAAACATATACGGACCCCACATATCCCAGGCTGATAGGCTGCCAGATTGACCTTAGATTTTAAACGAAAAAGAAACCTTAAAGTAGATTTTCCTTTAACGGGATTTTTTTCAGGAGTATTTGGGCCGTCGCTGTAGTGATAAGTATAATATGCGCCGCCTATTTAGTCATAACCGCCTACAGATGGTACGCCAGGAACCCTATTGTAACGGTTAGTATTATTCTACGTACTCTATTCTATAGAAATTCTACGGTTCTACTCTATTCTATAAAATGAAACGGGTTAGTATTATTCTACGTATGTACTCTATTCTATAAAATTTCTACGGTTCTACTCTATTCTATAAAATTAAACGGTTAGTATTATTATACGTACTCTATTCTATGAAAATTCTACGGTTCTACTCTATTCTATAAAATTAAACGGTTAGTATTATTCTTCGCACTCTATTCTATGAAAATTCTACGTTTCTACTCTATTCTATAAAATTAAATGGTTAGTATTATTCTACGTACTCTATTCTATAAAATTTCTAGGGTTCTACTCTATTCTATAAAATTAAACGGTTAGTATTATTCTACGTACTGTAATCTATCTATTATATAAAAATAAGTCGGGTTTTCCTTCCTGACGCAACTCCAGAACGCACAAACCGATTTCCACGGTTTTGCATTCTTTGGAAATGTCTCGGGCTCGATGAGGTTTGTAGTAAAAAAATCAGGAAAAATTTTGGTTGAATTTTGGACCGTTCCGCCCGTCAGCGTTTTGTCCCCGGAAATCAATGACTATTCTTTTGAATTTATGAAATTATAAATCTATCCGAACCGAATTACTGTGAATATTGAACCGATCTTACTGAAATTTGGTATGGAGAAATACCAATCCCGGGAAAGAAATCCTGACAAATATGGTGTGTTGGTCATCATCGGAGTTGCGATTTAGAAAATTGTGACCGTCAAGTACCTATCCCGCCCAATACCGCCTAGTCCCGGATGTCGAGGTGAGAAATTCCGGAAATACCATTTTTGGAGTTGGCAATACTGACTTAAAGCTCTTAAAACATCCTATGAAGCTATGAATAGTAATTTTGTTGAAAATATAGTTAGACTTACTATTATAACATTTAAAAAATCAAGTAATAAAAATTTCGAGTGTGTACTGTGTATGACACTTATAAAGAGTTCACTGTAAAAGTGGCAGCGATGAAAGCAAAAAAAATATTGATATTTTCATGAGCGAGCGCCCCAGTGACATGAAATTGTCCAAACAAATCAGAAAAAAAAAATCTCGCTTTCAGCACTGCTACTTTCACAGTGATAAAATTCTCTGTAAAAGGGGCGCACACACCCTAAAATTCATCACTTTTGTTACACCTGTAGACATACTTCACATAATAGTAACACCGCTCGATTTTCATGAATTTTTATATAGATTTTAATATCGCATTGCGAATGTTTCCTAAGGGACTGTCCAATGTCCACACGGTCAGTTTAAACGCGCGTATTATTATTTTAAAAGATTGAACCTTATGAGAGTGTGCATTGGCAGATGGGAACCCAAAAAACTTTATTTCAATTTTTTAAAAAATTTTTTCGTCGTTGAATTTTCATTTGGGGAGAGATGCATTGTGTAACAATCCTTTTATGGTATTATAGGCTCAATGTTCCATTCGATTTAAATCAAAATTTAATATCATAATATTAATTCCCAATCCGTACAAAGCTAGGGAGCTTTGCACGGATATAGGACGTAGGGCTGCCACTTTTCGTACTTAATGTATAAAACAATCTAGTATAACTACAAGTTGCCGTGGGAGAGCCAAGCTTCGACACGAATGGGCCGGCTCGACCGGAGTGATATACGGCCTCACAGAAAACTGACGTGAAACGGCGTTGTGCTGTGTTTCGTTCAGTGAGTGAGTTTACCGGTGGCCTAACTTCCTTAATCCATTATCCCTAATCCCTCATAGAGGCCGGCAACGCAACTGCGACTTTTCGGAAGTCGCGAGTGTCCATGGGCGACGGCAGTTGCTTTCCATCAGGTAACCCGCTCGCTTGCCCCCTAAATATCATTTAAAAAAAACTTTATATTCCGTTAAAATGTATGGTTTCCGCATGATATACGAAATTTGGCAAAATAGAGTTGCAGGCATAGTTGAGTTTTATTTATATTAGACTACACAATTGTCGTTTTTGTCTTTTACCGCTTGGCTCATGATTCGAAGATTGTGGAATTGATTTCCATGTTGAGACAATGATATATATTTTTGGTTCCTGGTTTGTTTAGTACAATGAAAACCGATTATTGTAAAATTATCGCCTTTTTTAATATCAATTGTGATGAATATTATACAATTATTAAAGACGTCCCTACTAAAGGAGCACACTGTGAGTTTTATTCGCGCGGATTGTTTTTTTTATTACTACCGCTTATTTTGTAATACATTGAAATAATTAAAAGTATCTGCATTGGCAGAAAAAGTTCACGAAAAATTATATGAAAAAATCCTCGCGAATAAAGTCTGCTGTGATGAGAGCCTCTAAAAAGCTATACCTGACTACGCGACTTTTTCACAGATTTGAATTGGAAATTTTTTACCAATCTCACTCCCAATATGTGTGTGTGTGCTTGTGTCGTGTGTGTGTTTCCCAACTTCACTACCACAATCGCGCAGTGTAGTGTCGCATACAGACAACAGTCCACAAAAATTTTTTTGAATATTATTGTATTTTGCACAGCCCTAGAATCAAAAGCTATACTTCATTACGGGACATTTTCACAGATTTGAATTGGAATTTTTTTACCAATCTCACTTCCAATATGTGTAAGTGCTTGTGTCGTGTGTGTGTTTCCCAACTTCAGTACCACAATCGCGCAGTGTAGTCTCGCAACAGTACAGACAACAGTCCACAAAATAATTTGAATATTATTGTATTTTGCACAGCCCTAGCGTCAATATGTGTCTGTCCACCGTTGTCGAGCGTACAATTAGTGTGATGAAAGGTGACAGCCCTTTCCCAGCCAAGCGCGGACTCTTTTATTGGAATTCCGATATGTTCGAAGTATCACTTTGATACTAATAATTTATCACCTGTAATATTATGATCATCTTTTTTTTTTTAGTTGAACAAAAGTGTACGCGTACGTGTAGTTGTAGAAAAGAAAATTTTAAGTTTAGTAAATTAAGATGTTTAGCAATATTCCGTGAAATTTTGCTAAAAATCTTAATTTACTAAACTTAAAGCTATAGATTTCCGAAAAGTAACGCCTGATTCTATTAACCAAAGAAAATTTTATTCACTGTATGTTGTACTCTTACTTAAAAAACATAGAGAATTTTAAAGTACTTTTTCCAAGTGCACCCATAATATTTTAAAAAATGTTAAAATTGTTGTAATTTTTTAAATTCGTTAATTGAGTGCGAGTTGTCCCCTTTAATTAAAATATATATTATAGTGCTGATTTTTTTATGATATTTAGGGGGCAAACGAGCAGACCGGTTTCCTGATGAAAAGTAACTTCCGTCGCCTGTGGACACTCGTGACATCCGAAGAGTCACTCACTGAACAAAACAGCACAACGCCGTTTCACGCTAGTTTTCTGTGAGTCCGGTGGTATCACTCCGGTTGAGCCATCACTTTCGTGCCGAAGCATGGCTCTCCCACGGCAATGAGTATCCGTATTATGTACTTGAGATCGGAAAATGTATCATTAGTACACGCCTCCACCGGGGATCGAACCTAAAGTTAAAACTTATATATCTTGGAAAATAGCAGACATAATTTGACACAGTAGAAAAATACTGTTGAGTTCTTATTTCCACTCAATAACAATAGACTTTGGTGTGAATAAATAACATAGATCCCCCTATAGTGGTTAGTATTATAATAGTACTACTGCATACTAAATAATTGAGTTAGCTAGACATCAATTAGTGTTAGCCTAAGAGCATTAACTCTATAGTGACGTCATAACCCTCTCCTCATCTTCCACCCGATCGCGTTTAATCTAATATATAAAATTCTCGTGTCACAGTTCTCTTTGCCATACTCCGAAACGGCTTGACCGATTTTGATCAAAATTTTTTGTGCTTATCCGGTATCTATGAGAATCGGCCAACATCTATTTTTCATCCCCCTAAATGTTAGGGGTAGTATAGCCCTAATTTTTTTTGGCAAAACAACGTTTGCCGGGTCAGCTAGTTATATCTATATCAGGAAAAGAAAAAAAAACGATATTTGGGGCCTATTTCACCGCTTACCGATAAAGTTGTGTTATTACATTTTCGACAGGCTTTCCATATAATATATGTCAAATAAAGTTGTGAATAATCTGTAAATGGTGAACTTTGCGACTCGTCAGTGACATCCGAAAAGTCGCAAGTGCGTTTACGAGGGAATATTGAATGGGAATAGGGATAGGCGGATTAGGGTAGTTGGGCGACTGGTAAACTCACTCACTGAACAAAACACAGCACAACGCCGTTTCACGCCAGTTTTCTGTGAGACAATGGTATCATTCCGTTCGAGCCGGCCCATTCGTGCTCTTGACTCTCCCACGGCAATAAGCATCCATTCTAATACGAGTATACAGTTTTAATAATAACAATATAACATTTTATGATACAGTAATAAGCCATAAGATTCAAAGTTTTTAAAACATTTTTAAACCGATTTTTGTATGTTGGTTTTAAAATAAAATGTTTCATTTTCCCTGCTACACACAGGTTGAAAGAGGATCAAAAATATCCCAATGGAATACCACCATATGGTTGTTAAAACTCAATGCTACCTAACCGTACACTGTTCCCGTATTTCAGCGAATCAAAACGTAGATAAAACTTAGGGACCATACATAAAGTGCGTCACACGTTATACAGAAGAGTATTTACTTTAAAAGCGCTATAGCCCGAAGCGGCAGGCCCAGGGCAGCCTTGGGCAGCTGGTAGGCGGCAGGCCTTTGGGGCTCTGGGCAAAATGCAACAGAAGCCCCGCAATTTTTAAATACGCCTCTGAGGATGGGGTCGTCAAAGAACGTGATAGTTTGACAAAGGGTGGGCAAAGGGTGGGTACCCCTCCAGTCCCCCCAGTTCTCACCCTCCTCAGTAGCAATCTCGAAATTCAAAATATTGAGGTAATTTACACACCTATTTAAAAGAAAAACTCGTAACGTCACAATATTTCTCAGAAATGTGCCTGATGAAAACCTGTGAGAAGAGGGAAGGGATGTCTAAAAATTATAAAATTTGTGTGACGTACTTTATGAATAGTCCTTGCGTTTGTCCCACTACAAATATAAATTTGTACCTGTTGAACCTTTGTTACGTTACCGGGAACCATTCACAAAACCAGTTCTCAGTAAAAGTCTTTATTTGCTGCAAAGAAACAGTTTTGAAGCTCCAATATAGGAATAAAGTTTTATTTATTTATTTAAATATAGAATAAAGTGTACCGTTATTCCGTACTACTTAACTCTTTTATTTTCTTTTGTTTAGATGTAGATAATAATTTATGTAGATTCAAATTATAATAAATTAAATTATCGACTAAACATTACAAAAGTAAAATATACAAACTTAAAATCTTCTATATATATAAAAGAAAGTCGTGTTAGTTACACCACTTATAACTCAAGAACGGCAGAAC
>JAOTAV010086209.1:0-11927 GCA_026546445.1 Cyclargus thomasi | reverse complement strand
CAAAGCAAAAATTTTGAAAATCGGTTCACAAACGGCGGAGCTATGGTTGAACATACATAAAAAAAAAAAAAAAATAATAATAATATCCACAGCCGAACATATTAACCTCCTCGTTTTTGGAAGTCGGTTAAAAAGAACTCTGTGTGTCCTTTTTTGACGATAAAAATCACTACTAAAAATACGATTCTTTACATTTAATTACATGGTTAGATTCAGAACCGTTTTGACAACAGTTTCAGCGGTAACCTGTGGTAAGATGTGTGCTATAAACCTGCATTATATAATGTATGTTGGAAGTCGCTACCCAAATTCTGCTATTTCAATCCAACAATTCTTTAGATTTATACTTCGGTGCAATTTCAGTAAAATAAAACTGCTTATTGATATTTTAGGTATCAAACCTAATAATAAATATATTTTTTTCTTTTATTAATATTTTAGTTGTAAGATAGATAAATAATCAGATTCATGTTTCTTGCCGCGTACAACAGGCAAGCAACAGGCATTCGACAGCACGTGTTCAGGGTTTCATACCCAAAGGTTAGAAACGGGACCCTATCACTAAGACTTCGATGACTATCCGTCTAGCTATTCGTATGTCCGTCTGTCTGTCTTCAGGCTGTATCTCAAGAAAGGAAATAGCTATGAGTTTAAACTTTCGGAGATTATGTATTTCTGTTTAGCTATAACTGGCCACAACAACTAATCGTGAAAACAAAATAAGTTTAATATTTAACTCATCCAACAGATTTTTTTTTGCCATTTTCTTTTTATTTTTGTCGTCTACACCGCGCTATCGCAATTATGTCGTGGTCGCTTGTTAAAAAACTATTCAACTTCCAGAACAAGGTTTTACAATTTTTGCTCTCTACTGGTACGGAACCCCTTACACAAGAGTCCAACTCGCTCTTGGTCGGTTTTTTGTCCTCATTCTGCAGATATTGTGCAACATGCCGTCAAACGCCTGTTGCTTACTTGTTGCAAGACATGCGTTACACTATCAGCAGAATAGGGGTACAAACCTCCTGATGGCCTGATCACCAACAATGTAACCACAAATCAAAAGCCAATACAAACCACTGTGCAGCTGAGCTCAACACACTTCCTATGAAACCGCAAAAAATGTTGGTTTCGCTGTCCGGGTTTGGCAGTGGACAACTTTTTTGATGATATTAAAAGTTGCTGGCAAATAGGTATTTTAGGGGTAACGTTTGTCTCGACGGGTCTTTACCGTGGTCTAGCTTTGACTGGTCCACATGTTGTTAAGCAGACCACGATCATAGATTTCACAGAGTATACGTAGTTTATAACACGTATCATAAGGTTTGAAGTCATTCTATGAATTCATCAACATCATCATTATTAGCCTATTGCCCCTCACTGCTGAACGTAGGCCTCCCTAAATGAGCGCCAACCATCCTGGGCAGCTCTCATCCATCCGCTGCCAGGTATTTACTTTAAATCGTCGGTCCACCGAGTTTCGGAACGTCCTACACTATGTTAATCTAAGCGTCTTCACTCTGGTACTTGTCTGCTCCATCTGTCTTCCCGTCTGCAGACATTACCAGCTCATTTCCACTTCAGCGTACTTCTATGTCGGTGATTTTTGTGCTTTGGCGGATAACTATATTAGGATTAACTAATTTAATTCTATTTACTCCTAATTCTGTTAGTAAATTACCCTTTAACCTGCGTGTCTTTGGCCTTTGACTACGCGCCCACCAAATTTCTAGGTTGTTAACTCTGTTAATTTACATGCTACCATCCTGGAATGCTTTTATAGAAACAATAATGCATTTTTTTCTCAATCTATTTATTTTTATTGTTATTACCTCGTATACAAAAATCTCTTTGCATAATAACAAACAAACCATCATTAAACTTTTGCCTACCAATATTACAACTTTATAAATACCAATTAAGGTTGTACCTAAGTTATAAACTTGAAAACGTTCAATACCACTTTCCCACTTTTCCTTTCACCGAATAAGTTGGGATAACGTTTCGCCTACGTAGCTCGGCGTAATCCTACCTGCAGATATCACGCTACCCCGACCAGCCACTATCATACCTACAATTTCTGTGTCCTGCAGAAACGACACTTGAGAACGCACCCTACAGTCAAATAACAACTTAGAGTAGTCAATTTAAGGTTGAAAATCCTCAGAACATGTACGGAGGTTGCGTCATTTTTGTGCGAATCCTCCTCTCCCCACCAAACGATCCTCGCGCCCTGCCTCATGCATTTAAATTGCTTCATTACAGAACTAGACGACGAGCTATAGGGTTGTCTACTGGGAGAAATGCTACACTTACAATACAAAAGTTTAATCTAAATAACGTGCAATGCGCTGCAATGTTTCTTTGTTTTACATGTGTAAAAACATTTTGTGTGGAAATCAAAAATCGTTATTTTGAATTTTTGGAAAAAGTGACAGATTTTTTTTTCTGCCTAAGTGACTTGCCTTATTGTCATACAACATCGTATTAAAATTATTTTTAAAATATTGTTCCTATAAAATGAACATAAAGGTACTCCGTCACTCGCTTGCACATTGTTTTATTTTCATCTGAAACTTCTGATAAAATCGCTTGTTACATTTTCTATCATGTATGAGAAGAGCATTGATCTGCTAACATCATCGGCACTTTATTATACATTAATGAACTTATTTAATGCGTGAACTTTATTAAATGGCAATATAATTAAACTTTATTATTCATTGCTCCAATTTCGTCTGGAAAAATATTGAATAATTAATGCGGTGGTTGTCACCCCTAATTTGGGACGAGGGCTATCAGCGATCCTCGCCGAGCCAGACGCACAATTTTGCATGCTACCGACCGCTACTTATCTAAATTTTCTACGTCAAACATCGAAATATATTTTCCTACGTCCCCTGTGCCGTTGTATAAAGATTGATAGAATAGGAGGATATCGGAAAAATATTATGTCCGTACGCACGCGCTATGTGTACCTAACTACCTAAAATATTGTAGGTAGTTAGGTACACATAATATTTGGATGTAGAAGTTCTGACATTACATTTTATTTAACATCAAAGGATCTTTTAGTCGATATAGAGCTTTAAAGAAATGTCAGTAACTGTTTTAGCTAGCAAAAGAACGGACAAAACTATTTTGAACGTTAGCTGCTTCTTTGCTTATTTTATCGCTCAAATGCGCAAAACAATCTCAGAGCCAGACAAAGCCTACTAAAATAAGACAGCCCAATATTTTAATATTATATTTCAATTTGACATCAAACCTCCCATTTCTGTTAAATTGTCAACAGAAGCGAAATCAAACCGTTTAAAATGGCCGATGACAGTACCAATTACCGAACAAAAACATGTTAACAATATTACCCGCCCAATCCATCCGTGTATCCGCCACAAATATCATTTACAAAAGATCAAATTATAACCACACGCCTTTTTTGCGCAGATGCGAGCTAATACCTCGAAACGTCAACAATTTGCCTATTTTGCCGCCAATTCCGACGCCATTTGCCGAATTTCAAAAATGGAAATTCACGTATCGATAACTTTTTAAATCATCCGATCAAAAGGCGAAGGTGTCGTATTACGTTCGGCCTTTGTGTGTGTCTTACGTGTGTTTACAAACAAAACAGGGGCTTGTCATAATCTGTTTTTGAATGCACCTCTATACTTTCGGTCGAATGATTTTTTGCGAAATTGTTTTTTCTGGGGCTCAGCTATAGGCTGGATTTCGACGCCTCTTTGTTGGTTTATCCAGGTATTAATAGAAAGGTGTTTCATCAGAAGGTAAGTGAACCCCGCTAAGTCGATCTGCGAATAATACAATAGCTGTGTGGTCCTTCTAATACTGTCTGTCAAACGGTTGACACATTGTAAAAAAAAGCGAAGTTTCAAGAAAGTTTTACTTTCAATACTTATCTGATATTATGAGTTCTTAGAATTTCTATTGTACATGGAGCATTAAGTACGTTGAAGAAAGCGATATCTATTCTTATGAATAAAAAATATATTTTCATGTTGAGTTTTGGTACTTTCTCCCTTTATATTAAAATATGTTAAAGATACTGATAGAGATTTTTTATAACTATCGTTTTTCTATAATGTAGAGTCATACCAGGTCATACTAACAGGTCATGATTTTAAACACAAAAGAATGTTCTCTTTTATTTCTGTAGTCCGTTAATTAACTTTATGAAGATAAATACGTAACTAAAGTTAAATTTTAAGAGTTAGGAATGAAATTTTAATAATATACAAGGTTCAATCAAAATAATAATATTTAAAGGTTCGTATGTGTCCCTTATAACATAGTTCATTGTGAAAATATCAGTACTAAACTCTTGTACTTTTGTACGAGAAAACCCATGATACTGCTCTCAGTAGCTTGCGTTTTAACAGACAAAATTTTGAAAAATAGCTCTTTCAGCGCGACACTAAGACCAATTAGAACTTCGAAAAAATAATTGCAAACTTTATTGTAATGTTTTCCTATATATATTCCATAAGGATCAATTTAGTTTCGTTTAACCGGTCGGCGGTTGCGGGCGCGGCGAAGCGTAAACGCTTGCGCGGGACACGAGGGTCCCGTCGGTTTTTTTTCCTTAATCCAACCCGGGATTAGGCAAAGCCGTTTTGAGTGGCAGCCGCCGTCAGAGGCACGTCTGGCGAGATTTCGGAGCTGCAACGCTCTGCCTCGGGGTTCGCAAGCTTTGCTTGTTCTGTTTTTTTTTTGTATTTTTTTAAACGATAACATTATGTTCCTAATGTTATTTCAGCATTTTGATTTTGACCCCAAATTTAACTATTTATAGCCAACATTATAACACGGTCACGTTAACTAGACATTTAAAAAAAAAAAGAAATAAAGTTTTAAAAAAAACATAACAAAATGTCGAAAAACAGTTACAGAAAACTAGCTAAAATATTGATAACAATTATATTGATACATTAGCTACTTTTTGTTACTGGTTTTGGACATTTTGCGATGTTTTTTTACATTTCTTTAACAAGGTCAACTGTCTAGTTAATGTGACCGTGTTGTACATAATTTTAATTAATATTATTGTCGTAGATATGCACAACATTCCAAGAAATATTTTTAAAGCTCTATTATACTATTTTTTGTAGAATAAATAAAATTATATGGTTAATTAATATGCATGGCAAGTTACATATCTACCGCTTACGTCAACTCCAATTTTTACCGGCTATTTCATAATACAGGCGATGGAGGAATCGTTTTAGCTAGGGTTTCTGTTGGCATTTTTTGACTGTCAAATAAAGAGAGATTTAGGAAACAAGGTTTTACCTTTTAGGATACTTACTAAAGAGTTTAACATCCACAAATAAAGTTGATTGATTAGATATCAATTTCGTCGTACGGTCATTAATTGTTTTGGTCACAATTTATAGGAAAAAGTAGGTATTTGCATCCCTTGTAGATGATTCATATAGTAGTTCCAGACCAATGAAATCATTTTTCAAATTGCCTTGTAGAAGAATTTAAAAAGCACATATTTTGACATTCTCGCAACATAGTTGGCCAAGTCCAGAGCATGTCAAAACCATGTCGAGCTATGAGCAATTTTTCTCACAATGTTTTCTTCACCGTACGAGCGTACGTTATGTATATGTGAGATCAGAAAATGCTTCTTTAATACACGCCTCCATCTCCACGAATCTTGCACCATAGGTCCCTCTAGGCCACAGACGAAGTAAGAGGTCCTAAATTCCTAATATAAGAAATATTATTTCCATGCCCAGATTTCATTTATAGTCATATCTATGAGTCATTAAAATATCTGACGTGACGTGACGTGACGTGACGTGACCTTGCCGTGGGAGAGACGGTCCCACACGCTACCCGTCTTACGGCATGTCAGGATTATACCGCAGGATAGGGCTGAGACGCGTTTTTGATCAATTAATCTATAAATGCCGCTTAAAGAAGTAGAAATTATTATTACAGCATGTGTTGCTTGTTATTTTTATTTTTGAGCCGAATTTATTTCGATTGCAGTTTAATTTACTATGTTCGAAATTTTGACCAAATTAGACCAACTTATCGAGTAACGTGTAATGACTAATGACCTGACTTAGAAGACGTTTCGGAATTAATACCTCGAGCTTTATGAAGTCGCGCTGTTTTTTCGGTTTGTAAGAAGTCAGCATACTGGTGCGTTATATCTATTGTGTCAATACGGGCACATTTAACGTTACCGTGATAAAACGAACGATTCGCACAAGCGTCAAAAACAAAAAATGTTGTATCCTAATCAGAGTCAGCACGCGCGTGACGGGCGGAAACGTTTTTGACACTTGCAGGTAGAGACATAAAACGAAACGGTGGTAACCCTGGCGAGCTGTCAGTGTCACTCGCACAGTGACAATTCATTCAACTACCTGCATCCGTGAGATTATCTGTAACGGTATGGACCGTGGAAGGTTAAAACAGGCTTAAGTCATTACTCCGATGTATGGACACTCTACAAGGGACACTTAATACGCCAAATAAGAACTTCGATGTATTGACCTTAAGCATACACTTAAATGTAGAGGTGTTTTATAAAGATATGACTGCTATCGTCAAACTCGACCCATGACATAAACTCTAAAAGCCCGGTCTTTTAGATGAAATTCTATTTTTTCCCTGAACGCCAAAAACCCCGTAGGTAAACTTTACACTTTGAGTACTAACCGATTTGAGGGGGGAGAGGAGATGAGTGACTAAGGGTGGCAGCCTTAGGTAAGGTACGTTAGGTAATGGTACGTCATATCATTAGCTCTCTCTATAGTGTATGTGATTTCGTTGATCATATTTTACGCGAAAATTCTGAATTCAAAGGATATATGATTTCGTCTCGTAAGAACTTAAGTTACGTTTTCTAAGAAATATGTTTTTTTCTGTAGCTTTCTAAGAATCTTTGATAAATACGAAAACGAAAAATATGTTCCGTATAAACATACGGAGCATAATAATATCTTTTCTGGCTGGCTATAAAATGTTATCCTGTTACTTTTAAGTGCCTTTTACTTCTTTTAATTAAAAAAAGTGCCAGCAATACCAGCTTAAAAAATTCTACAATCTTTTCTCATTGTGTTTTGTTTAGGAAAAAGTTTGGTGCTGCGATGCCAATCTCGGAGCGGAAGCAGCAGCTTACCAACTTATGGCTTCTTTCTTCACTTAATCGCGTTTTGTATTTAAATTTTAATAATTTGAATACAATGCTGCTACCAATACAGATCCCTGGTAATAACATGGGCGATATAACCATTGCTTTTAGAATAAAGCAATTTGGAGCATTATTCACAATTATTTTAATAGGAGCCTAGGCTAAAACAAAAATTATTTTTTTATTGTAAGGGGAAACTGCACTATGCGACGAGATGTATCAGCAATGATGCGACGTGGCACTTAAGGCTTATACAGGGACTGGTAGTAACTAGTCGAAATGTTAACCACAGTGGCCAAAAAAATATATGTTATAGAATTATCTTCATTCTTTCATTACTAGAGAGGTTTTTTTCTTAAGGTTATAGTTAATGAGAAAAAAATGTACCGTGGACATCAATTTTTTGTAAAAAAACTGTATAAACTACAGAACTAACCGGTTAAGTTTAACGTTTTTTTTATACTATAGAGTTTAAGTAACACTATAATCCCTTAGGAGGAATTCTTGTTTCTTGTTTTTATTAATTGTAAAAATTGTAAAAACCTTTCCCGCTAGCGGGGGGAGATTTTTGAAGCTCCGAATGTATGGTCAAGGACATTGGCGCCTGTATTCCTCTTAAGAACTGACTTTTTCACGTGAAGTGTCGTGGCACTTTTATAGTGGCTGATCGCTATTAAATAGTTGTTTTTTGCTTAATTAATTTCTATTTAAGTCCCAAAGGTGATCTCTACTGTTAAGCAACATTTATGGGAAATGTTAATAATGTAAACGATCACAGTGTTGTTGGTTTCCCGAGTTTATTTCAAATTGCAACTAAATTAAATTGAATATGCTTAATGTATTTTTACATCAAACATAAGTTCTTTAGGCATATCCAAAGTTTTCTTACCCATCCTAAGCCGTTCCCCAATGTGGCGAAAAAACTACCTAATCGCCATTGAAATACGCTTATCACAAACAAAACAGATCGATTTTATCAAAATAAGCACCCTTTGTGACCACAAACAACAATGTCATTCACCCCATCACAAGATCTAGTAAAACAGCGATAAAAAAACTAGCTTAAGCCATCGACCTCACACATACAAGGGTAGTTTCCCGAAAGCGGCGGGGTTTCGAAAAAATCATTTGAATACAGTAGCCCAGGTGGTTTGACAGTTTTATTTTTTAATTTTTACTTTTTTGAAGGCGAAGGTGTCACAGATTCTTATCGAGCGGACGGGATTTAACGATGTCGTAATGCGCAGCGCTGTCAACTTTTGTTTTTTACCTTTTTCTCGTCAAGCCCATGTCATTTCGAATTAGCTTAGAGGTCGAGTGGGTGAGGAGACAAGCATGCAGCGTTAATGCTAAAAATGTAGTTTTGTATTTTTTTAAATTGCCTCCACACCGAAAACTATTGGAACTTTACGCTTCTGTAGAGTCACTCATTTTGAACCCTACTTAAAATCACAAAAACACAAATGCATTAAAATGGTAAACGCCGTCTAAGTGCAACATTTGTTATAGTAAACAAGCAATTAAACATTTAAATAGTGTAGAGAAGCCCTAACAAGTGTCAGTTGACAAAAGAAGCATTTAATTCGAGTCACCCTTGCGCGGTGACAAATTGTATCATCAAAGGAAAAATCGATTTGGAAAGCATTTAAAACTGTTACGCGGCCCCGCTCGAACTGAATCCATTTCATTTTATTCGGTTATTTAATTTCATTCGATATTGTATTTAATTTATTTGTAAATAAGATATATACGAACTGTAAGCTGATAGTGGATACCTACTTAATTATATTTTAAGATAGTAAAAAAACTCGTAATCTGAATAAAGATTCACTATGATAGACTTAGGCCCGTAATTATAGTTTGTAGTTTTTTTTCATAAGAATGAAAACAGCATCTCAACATTTTTTGATCGTGCCTTTGGTTTTTAAGCACTACTATAAATATTACGGGCCTAAGAGCCTGTTTTACCTCTGCCTGGTAAATGTCGATGAGTCTACCCTACCGACGATTTATTTAACAGATTATCCATACAATTATCGATGCTATTATCTGTCGGATAACTTGTGGATAGCTGTTTTACTACTTCCTGATAAGTATATATAACACTTATCAGGAAGTAGTAAAACAGGCCCTAAGTAACGAGCCTAAACTGAAACTTAAGCCTTAATTGGGTTAGTCTAATAAGAAATGCTGAATAACGTGTAGTAAATTTTAACAGGAATTCTTGATGTCAGGTGGTAGTTGACGAAGCGATTACTCCATATTTATGAATTAGTACATTTATCCCTTCTTCGTTTAAGAATTTAGTTTAAGCCTAGACATAAACCGAACATTTTAGATAGTAAACTCTAGCTTTTCGTGTGTCATTGAAAAAAAATAATAAAAGACAAATCACCACTTGTTGGCAATAAATCACTGTTTGCACACACCAGTACCCGGCACTTGCCCCTAATCGCGGCATCTAATATATCATCCGCGCATCTGTGTCGCCCGCGCCGGCTCGCGAGACACCGGTGTGCGCACAACAGTTGGTGTCCACCGCCCCTTTGCCTTGGAAACATACGGGAGGAAGTTTTGTGCGTTTTCGCTACTGATACTATATCGCTTGTAGGTAGAAGTCGGAGTTGCTGTGGTTGCGACTGTTAGTTTTTTTTGTATTTAAAGTATACACACTTTATTTCAGAGCACTAAGCCCGCGCTTCGGTCGAATGTTTGTAAGAAATTCAAGTTAAATTTGACATGTTGTTAAACGCAAAATAAAAATCTTGTCGAATATAGCTCGATCAATGGCTTATGGCTTATGGCAGTTGATTAGCTAACGGTTTGAAATCAGTGTAAAAAAAGTTGCATTTTACGAGACATAATTATTGATTGCTTGATAGAAAATATTAATTTTAGTATATAGTCTTAATCATCAATTTATTAAAAATTTTAAGATGTTGTAAGAACTGCAAAATATTAAACTACATCATTATGACAAATTATCACTGGTAGTAAGCACAGGCAGTAATGAAAAACATAGAACGCAGACGATGTATCCGAAATTGTATGGCCATGTGTTTACACATGACTAGTGTCGAGGGATTGGGGAATTAAATGACAATTTTAACATCAACTGTTTGGTGATAAAATAAATATTTCGGACAAGCTATTTGTTATTGTTCGTAAGGCGATGTTGAAAATTTATTGTTAGGCTTTGTTATAATGTGATTAGCTCGCAAATGGCAGTATTAAGAAAGTCAATACAAGTGCGTTAATATAAATAATAATGTATAATCTTCAGCGATTTGTGTCCTGAAAAAGCAGCTCTTATTACTTCTTAAACAGATAACTATGTAAAACGAAATCTATTGTAATTATTCTTATCTTTAAATAATCTGCTAGTCAATCTCAACAAACTTTGTTTTATTAAACTATGTATATCCAATTTTTTAAGGCGAATGAAATGTAAAAACTAGTTGGGCTATTTTACAGAAAACTTACAACATCAATATTGATTTCAACAGCTTCTGACAAGTTTTATAAATAACTATTCTGTTTAGCACCTCACAATGGAATAGAAAATGTTTCAAATTATAGGGGGAGCCTTTGAAAGGGTAATAGGAGGCGAGGATTCAAAATAGTCGGCGTTAAAAAGACACCCCATTGTGACTGTACGGCTTCTTAACTATGGGGAGCGTTTAAAAAGCCAAAATTATACTTGTCAAAGTTTAGTTGGTTCGGATTTCAAAATGCACGATATCAGAGATCTTTTTTAGGGAGGATTTTTCTGATAACGTTGCTAGAAATGTTTTTTCTAACTTCTAACATCTTTGTTGCAATTTCTCGTATGTATTGAGTTTTTTTTTTCAGCGGCAAAACCGCGCTTAGGCGCTAATCCGCTCCTAGTTGCTCCGAGACCGCGATTTTAACTATTGTAAGAATGTGAGCTTTAACTCATTAAGTTATGTTTTATTTTTCAATACACTTGATTTTGATTTGAGTTGTTTTGTGTCAGATAGTCTTGGTGCTATTCTTTTTCAGTAAGCGGTGAAACAGGGCCTAAAATAAATCTGTATTTTTTTTTCAATCAAAAGCGTATTCCACTTCTGTAACTTGTGATCATTATCATCCTGTAGGTTTCATATCAGTCAATATTCTCTATGTCGACACATTGTAATCCTATCGACTTACCGACCCAATTGGTATCAAACGTACATTACATAACCCCCCAACACGCCATACGGTACAAACCCGGTACTACAGGCCCATCTTCCCTGAGGGCACATTGCGACCAACTGTGATACTGATACGTCTACAGATGGCGCTATTCCTTGATAGAACACGCCCTGTTAACCCCATTCAAGTTTTTGTGGTTAAATTATGATACGGTCGAGTGTTTGGTACAAATTGATAATATTAATTGAAGAAGTGGATTGAATTGCATAACTAGCATTTTGTTACTATACAATAAGAGCATTATACATTTTATTCTTTGTAATTCTAACAAATCACGCCACTTACCAGTAGGTAATGTCAATGAAGTGTGTGAAAAAAATGCCCATTAATTATGGTTGGCTACAAAAATCCACATTATTCTAATTATTTTGAGATCTATAAGCTAAGGCTTTCGCTGCGACGAGTGGAGGATATTTGGACGTGCGTCCAAATATGTGCGGACGGACGACCCGCCTAACGACGACCTCTGTGGCTCAGTTGGTAAGTGCGTTGGTAGCTTACGCCGGGGGTCGCGGGTTCGAATCCCGCCGACGGA
>JAOTAV010086198.1:0-11928 GCA_026546445.1 Cyclargus thomasi | reverse complement strand
CTATAACTGTAAAATTTTTCATACTTTTACGTCTTTTGTAAAATGGTATACTCGTACAAAATTTTCCGGTCGCGTATTAATATATGGATTTAATTTTTACAAAAAGACCTTCGCTTTGATCAAATTTTTACTTAAAATAAATTTTAACTTCGATAAACTTACTTAGATGCACAGATCCCCTCAAAATTAAATTTAATAATGGCACCAAGAATATCTAACAAAAAACAACTTACATCAAAATCAAGGTCTCAGAGCGACTAGGAGCGGAACAAGGCGTTTTACGCGGATCTGTCGGTGACACTTTTTAGACGGCAAATGTGTATCTTCATAATATTTGATCGAAGTAACATGATATTATTACACACAGTTGAAGCAAGAGTTAACGTTTCAATTTTTCTTTACTCATAAAATTGTAAGCATTGCAAAATTACAATTTTCTAATCGCTCCAATTTTTGTATTTCCTAAATATAAATAAAAAATTGGAGCAATAAGAAAATTGTAACTGTGCAATGCTTACAGAAACAGAGAACAGTGAATAGTGATGTTCCACTTCCTGGATGATATCGATAAAACAAATGTGTGTGGCGGCGACACTCGATCATGTAAATTGGCTTTAAGATAACTTGCCACGATATACGGCGTTTGGTACCATTACTATTATATTATATAATAGGAAACAGGACACACGGCTTTTGGTACCACGATAATAGGAAACGGTCCATAATAGGACTACTGTCATTGGAGGCCAAATTCAAACAAAATGCTATTTTAAGACCTGGGATACGTTTAAGTAACCCAATGTTTTTTTATGCTTGAGTCAGTGGCGTAACTTTACCGTTCGAGGCCTGTGGCAAATTCGTTTTCATTCCTCTATGTCAATCCAATACAAAAATACGTCAAGCGATTATTGTAAAAAATATTCGCTTGCCACTTGTCTAGGGGACTAATCGGGGGCCCCTTCCGGCTGGGGGCCCGTGGCATTTTGCCGGCTTGCCACAATGTAGTTACGCCACTGGCTTAGGTAGTTAATGAATACGAAATATATCGTCTATCTGTCAGTCTCCAAATTCTTCACTCTTAATTACTAAAAACTGGATTTTAGACAAAATTGCAATGACATAAACTTTGAAAGAAAACAAGGGAACGAACTAAAACTAATTTTATGTGCAAAATTTCTGCCTCTTGGGCGTGGAAATGTCATTACATTTTAGGTCAATTTTTGTTGCAGATATTTAAGCAAATATTCGGTTCTCCCACGACAAATTAATTTCTACGCTTCTGAGCTACAAGAAACATTTACTAAAAGACGATCTTTGTATCTCTTGCACTTGTTACTGGAGGGTTTTATGGACTTAAGATTACGAATTGTTATCGCAACAATGAAAACACCATAAATATCATTTCAGACTATAAAATATTATAGGCCATAATTTTTTCAATTTTGACCCATCACTATCAGGGTAAAATCGGAATAAAATTCGATCACATAAAAGGAAGACAATTATATAGATTAAGCGCGTCCCATAAAAGGATTGCTATTGCTTAAATTATGGTAGAAACAGTGAATAATATCACCTTTACGACACGAACATGATATCCACATTTTAAATTCCTATAAAGCTGGTGTAGTGACAGTCGCGGTGAGTCGTAAAATTTTATTTCTCTATTCTAATGTCTTTACACCCTTTAAAATTGTAGATAACACAAGATTGGGCGTTTTGAATCACTAAAAATCTAAAAAGGAGGCTTTGAAGTGTACATATGTGGCACTGCAATTTAAAAAATGAAAAATATTTATATATCTCCTTACGCTTCCAAACGATTACATCAATTTTTGATAAAAATTGTTTGTCTGTTTAAAAGTACTTGAATATGGTTGAGATTCAAAAATCAGCATGAGTCGGGTTTGCTGCTTTCATTTATGTATTACTAGCTGTCTCGCTCTCACTTTATTGGTCGTTTAGAAATATATAGTACCCGATTCTTAGACCTAATGAATATGCCGTAAAATTTGTATAAAATGATTGTAACACGACAAATTTATATGCTAGTTTAAATATGTATAATTATGAAACACTTCCGTAGTCAATAAATGAAACCTCTGGCTAGCATAATGATGAAAGATAACAAAATATTAAAATCAAAAAGCAATCGTGATGAAAACATCAAGACCTTATAACTGCTAACGGCCAAAATTAAGTTATTAGTTTACGAAAAACAAAAACATAATGATGTGTCTGAACCAAATTATATGTTTGTTGAGGCGTTATAAAACCTAGGTTTAACTAAGGTATTATTAATGTTATTTGCAGGCAATAAAAGGTGCCAAGCGCATGTTGTTGCATATGGTTTTGAATTCTTTTAGGCATTATGCTTCTTACATTTTCTAATTTTATTTAACAACTTATGTTACATAAAATTAAAATAAATGATTAATTTGCATATCCCATATTGAATTATCTATAATATAATATTCATTTATCTTCTAATCTGCCGTGGTATTTTCCACTACGAAGTCACATTTGTCTTTTGAATGACATTTGCGATCCTGTACAGGATGAAATTTTATGATAACCACAGAATACTTAAAGGCATTTAATAGAAAAAAAAATTGTAGTTTTGCTGAAATTGTGAACGGCTGAAACAATTTGCAGGAAGGTTAATACTGAAAGAAAAGGCTACTGATATTAAACTAACACAAATAAATTATTATCTTTAGTGAAGATTAGACATGCATTCATCATTGGACAAAACATTCTTCGATTTGTGATTCCATTTGATCTCATTAGCGGACCCAAAAAACTAAAGCGATGCATAATTCGTCCGAGGACGGCAAAAAGCTTTATAATGTGCCCGCAGTGCTTTTGTTAGCTATCGATAAACATGTTTTGCACAACACTATTTTGTATACGAGATCGTCTTATAATATTATCGTCGTTTTTTTTAATTTTGTAAAACTTACGCTATAAAAGTTTACAAAGTCATAATATGCAATTTTGGTTTTGATTTAGGCTTTGTGCTGCCGGTGTCTGAGCCTAGCCGAGATGTTTTGTCTATCGCGTATAGAATAGCTCAAAAATGGAATTGACAAAACACGTCGAGTCCAACGTCATTTTAGTAAAACCAAAGTACAGTACACGGCAATAAATATTACACATCGACATTTGGAAAGAGACAATCGGATGATTTCCGAAAATAATATGAGATTTTATCTCATATTATTATCGGAAATTATCCAATTAATTATGTTAACCTTGGTGCAAAAAAATTAAATTGTAAATCGAGAAAAAAAAGATATGGGCATAAGCCTATAGACGTCTTGAAAATGTAATAAAAAAAATCGGATAATGTCAGCTTTGTAGATTGTTATCTTTGTCTACTGTACATAATATGACAGTTCCATACATTTTAGACCGACTTTTCTAAAAAAAGGCGATAAAAAAACCTGTTGGCTAGGGGCCCTGAACCCTGTTTAATGATTTCTATGTATCTCGAATTCGGATACTTTACTGCGATCGCACGTAATGTTTCCGAATCAGAGTTTTATTCGGAAACTCCACTGCGATCAGGTAAACGCTGCCCGCGCTGAGCATTATGACAAATGATCGAACTTTTTCTAAATCCGATTCTAACGAAAATCGTGAATCACCCCTATGGACTGTCGTGGCGCCGCGTCTCCCGCCACTCCCGCGTTTCATAATCGACGTAACGCTATTTTTACGCGGCTGAGAATGTCGCGTACCGAGATTTTATATAAGTTGTAATTTACGCTCTTGCGTTATTTATTCCGTAATAAATACGTCAATTACGGCCGGCTCGACAGATTTAGAGTTGGAGCTCGGCATTGAAAATATTGTCAATGCTAGCAACTGTGCTGGCAACACTGTAACACCTAGTAACGTTACCTAGGGAAACAAAACCTAATTTAGGTTATAAAGGTTTTAAGCTATTTACGATAGGCCTCCGCCCTCTCCGGCTCTCCCTTCTTCCTTCCACCTCTGGTTCTGATAGAGGATTTTTTTTTATTTTTGAATTAAGGAAGCTTATGCTATAGAGGTTCCTATTAAAAGAGAGTCCGGTTCAACATCAGCGAAACAGATAGATAGACCGCGTTAAGGTTAGCTGATCTGAAGATGGCCTGTGCGCTGATCATAATGTAAACCAGCCACATTTTTTTCTTCAAAAAATCATATTGCGGAAAAATCACAATTCGTAACCTTTAAAAAGGGTTTTCTTAATAAAGACAGCTTATTCTTAAAAATATTATTATGACCGGGCAAAAAGCGTATATCATTAAAAATTTGTATTATTATTTCTGCTGGCTGTCTTCCCAGTTACACGCGGTTTCGATACGCCACTCAAGTGACATTTGTATTTTATATCTGTGGTTAATACGACATGGCGGGTTGTCAAACTGTAAACGTCACCATTCGCGCCAGATTGTAGTGATGCGAGTGAATATACGATGTTTTATGGCGGTTACTGATTTTAAACACTCGTAACGATGTTCGTTTATTACTTACGAGCTATACGAATAATATGCTTCCTGAAAACTATAACTATAGAGACTGCTAGTAAAATATTATTCGGATTGCACAAGGTCTATGAAAAAAAATTTATGGGTAAACGTTTGCCTAAGTAATTAAAAAAAATCAAAATAAAAATAACAAACTTTCAACAAAAAATTCTTAATTGGGATGCTTCTTCAAAAATTGTGAACCTAGACAAAAAATAATCAAAAATCGAAAATAAAATGGCGTCATAATCAGAACACTCGCAATTTAAAGTTCTGAGAAACCGAGCCTATCTATTAGATCTTTCCGAGTAGGTATCTTGACGAGGTCCTGTTATGAGATTTTTGTATTGCAAGGTTGTTTACGACCATCAAGCCTGTCGTCTGTGAATCTAGTGCTAATTTATAACCTAATAAACCTTTGACGTACTTCCGAACCAACATTAATGATTTGGAATTCGATTTTTAAGTGGTTTCGTTTTAACTATGTGTGCCACGGTTATCTATTGTGAGAAAAATTTTGAGGTTTTTATTTATATCTTACCTGTTAGAGACTTGATGCAGGTTACAAACGGTATACGTGACAACTGACCGGTGAGTGGAATTTTACCAAGACTCCAAAAATTTTAAAAAAATCTAGTTCTATTTGGACAAACAGTTTATAATGCAAGAGTAGGAAACTCTTGCACTATAAATTGTTTGTCCAATTTAAGTTAAATAATATTCTAATTATTATCTAAGATGTGTATCGAAGGTCTAATAACTTTGTTTGTCTATGGTAATAAATAAAATGGAATTGTAGCAATATTTTCACGCAAGCTAACGGCGAGAGAAATGGTTTATCTAAGCGCGGCGTTGACAACTTTCAGTTATAAATGAATGCTATTAATAAATAGTTTAGTATTATTGAGTTAGTTAAGTTTAATATCGAAGTTATTGCAAGTTAAGTTTTTTTTTATTTTTTGGCGCTTAGAGTATTTAAAAATTAAAGAAATAAAACTAATCGAATTTTACATTTGTAACATTCGAACCACTTACCCTCTTAACCATCTCTTTCTGTCGTGTGATGTTTTAAATTTTCCAGAAAAGGACTAAGAATCTTTTCTGGAATATTGAAAATCTTTAAGAATTAGTTAAACACTTTTTAAATATTTTTATGTGTAAGGGGGTTAGTCGATGAAAGTGACATATTCAATCCTTTTTTTTAATAAGTTAACTGAGTTTATAAGCCTCGTTAATTTAAAAAAAATACATTTGCATCAGAAAACCTTTTATATTGTTATCGACTAATAATTTCAGAACCATATAGTCGATAAAAAATATCGACATCTCGCATCCCTAACATCGATGTTATAACAAAATAGCCTAATGTTGTGTCTAACAGCTATGTAAACTAACGGCTAAACATAATACTTGTTGCTATCAGGATTAGCTAAACACAAATACACTTCTATTCCCTTCAATTTAAATCTATTCTCGGGCATTCGAATAGAGAAAGTGTGTCTGTTACGTTTCGTATTAACCGTAAAATTAAACATTTGGTACGCAATCGGTTAATTTCGCACTTGCTATCTAAACTAGTAATATAATAATATTAAGCTGAAGGGTTTGTATGTTTGTTAGAACGCGCTATACTCAGGAAGTACTAGTTGGAATTGAAAAAATAATTTTTGTTGGTTAGTCCATTCCATCCAACCGAGGAAGGTTATAGGCTATATGACATTACGTTACGACCGATAGGAGCCGAGCAGTAATCAAAAATGTTGTAAAAACGGGATAATTTATATAGTTTTACTCGGACGTAGTCGCGGGCAACAACTAGTATTCATAGGTAATTTCAATAAACACAGTTATTTTTAAGTGAACATTTATTTAATGCCGTTTATTAATCAACTACTTTTAAGCATTTGAGCTTCGCTCGTAGAAGTATTTTATTCAAAATTTTGTAAGTTTGTACCCTATTTTACTCTCTAGGGGGTAGAATTTATTAGAATCCTGTTGTAGCGGATGCCTTCGTCAAATATCAACCTACATGGCAAATTTCAGCCCGATCCGTCCAGTGGTTTGGGCTGTGCGTTAATATATAACTATATACCTTTGAGTTTTACACATGTTTAGATGAGGTCGACAGATTTGTTTCAATCGTTTTTTTCTTATTCGATACGTTAAACTGTGGACGGATTTCTTTGGAACTCCAAACCGTGGTCAGAGACTACCTTTTTTATTTTTCTTGTTTACATAATATTTTGTCATTTCGCCTGTAACAAAGGAAAAATATTTTTTTTTAGTATTAATAACGTAATTCAACAGGTCGGGTCCGATTTATGGACTAAAATCATTCACAGACTACATTTTAGTTCCTGCAGACTATTTTGGTCTTGCTGCTTAAAATACAACTACTGGATTCCAGTCAAATATTATGCATAAGAAAATAGCGAGAAAATTATTCACAAAATGTACAATTTCAATATCTCAGATCGCTCGATAACCTGTGTTTAGTGATGTCCTCCGATTCCATCGATAGTCGATAACCTGGCTTATCGATCCACGACGTATATAAGGGTCAGTTCATATTGCACTGTTATGCATTTTCAGGTTAAAAAGAACTGTGTACACTAGATATTATTATTATTATTCTTAATTATTTATTATTTTAGAATAATAGTGTGTGGGAAGGGATCAGCAATGGCTTTTGGTAAACTGTTTCTAATGTATTTAAATGTGTTTTTCTACGGCTTTTAATAAAAAATAAGAAATTTTAAACTGAACTTTACATAGGAAATAATAATATAATAATATCTATGGACGCTTTACACCACGTCAGTTGGTCCCGTGGTAATTACTTGAAGGACTTGTGTTATGGGTACGGGGTACCAGAAAACGGTAATATATTTAATACTTTTTATACTATACACATATTTAAGATTTTTATTATATAGTACACATATTTAATACACATCCAAGACCCAGGAACATTGAAAAACTTCTTGCTCGGGCTTAAGCTAGCAACGCGCTTTCCAACGGAGGCACAGAGGTCGTTACAAGTACATCTATATTAATAAAAATGAATTTTAAATTTTATTTGTCTCGAGATCGGCTAAGCCGATTTGGGTGATTTTAGTCTCCAACTAGTCAAATGAGTCCAGAAAATGCTACAAAACCATCTAGTAATAAAAAAGAGATAACAACAACTCACAAGAATTGGAAAGGATAAAAGATATACATTTTACACACTAGGAAAGTTAATGTAACTTGTTCCAAATGCATGGCCTCGCTCACATGCAAGGTAAAGTACATCCACATCAAAAAATTAAACTACCTTTGTATTTTAAATTTCACACACACTATGTCACACTTCGTCGACTCCCTCTACGCGTTACGTACTCTATGGATTATCCGCAATGTGCAATGACCCTAACTGGGAAAATATTGGAATCAAGAATCATATTAATATTGCAATTAGAAACTTGCAAATACTCGTTGGACATGTTTCCGTTTGAATTACACGGTACTATCGCCAACCACACCGAGACATTTTCATAGGAAACCGGTGAATTTATTCGTATAAATCAGATTTATAGATGTTTTAATTGAATGTAAAGATAAATCTATTCTAACATTTTAAATGTGAAAGTGTATGTATATTATTATCATCAACTCTTCTTGCTTTAAGTTTTTATCCTGTTATAAATATGTAGAGGTTCTCAGTATGTCCATAGTCCATACCGAATCGGAACTGTACCTGTTGAAACAAAATCGGTTTAGCGGTTTGAGCGTGAAGAGGTAAAAGATAGACAGACACATTTTCGCATTATATCAGTATTACGGAAGTATGGATATGGATGTATGAATTATGTTGACACAATAAATACCTTTCACTAAACATTTAATTAATAATCGTCATTAAACAATCAATTAAGTGATAATGGAGATGTTGCGTGCGTGATTGTACATGATATCTGTCGTTTGAACGATTCTGTGTGCATTAATTTAATGGTGGACATTAAAAAGTCAATTATTCTAAACGACCCAACGACGAGTTTCGATGCACCTCCCGGAAATTTCCCGCATAATCTTAGTGTCGTCATAATATTCATTAATGCTTGGAGTCTTCAAAGGTAAGACATATAATTTAAAAATTCTGAAGACTTAGCTATTCGCTTCTTCTCCCATAGAAACCGTTACATTTTTAACGGTCTTACACACGTTCCCGCTTCTGTATCTTCTGTGTCGCAAGAATCAACAGTGACAAGCTGAATGTCCGAAAAAAGAAACCGACTGCAGGTACCATTGCAATTTTGACATCAAGTTATGTTTATTTCTAGAATAGCTATTTGAAGCCCGTTTTGATACCCTTTTTTGTTACTCGACCTAAATGGGCGTAAAAAAGTTTTAGGAACCTTAAAATTTGATCTTTGAAAACCGTCATTTCGATTTTTTAATATTTAATGTACCAAGTGTCACTTGCGCTGTCAAGACTAATCTAACGATACTTCATACGTTATTTAAACCATCGAGCCGTTTAGGCTGCAAAGCGTACCAAACAATACATACATACTCTTGAAAAACATAACCCTCCTTCTGGCGCTGTCGGTACTAAAACTCTTTCATATCATGCTGACCCAAAGGATATGCTACAGCTGGTTTTAACTTGGAAAGAAATTAATCAAGTGGAATTTATGTTGCCGAAAATAACAAAACAAAGAACAAAAACCTAGTCGATTATTGACAATTGACATAATTGTCCCTGTCTAAACTGAACATTTCGCCAAAGATTTGCAAACCTTGGAAAGAAAGCGTAGTCTTAAAAGTCCTACTACACAACTGCAACTCTTCTGATGTTGCGAAAGTCCATTGCAATCCAGCAGTTGTTTTCCATACCTATTTGCTTGCTACAGATCACCTATTTGCTCGTTTGCTCCTTAATTTTATTGAAAAAAATTAATTGACAGACAAAGACAGTAAACTCTAAATATATACGCTGCGTAAATGTTTCTATTAGTAAAAGCTTTATCTACTGATTAATACGTGACTTAATTTTGTTAGCTTGTTTAAAATGTAAATAGGGTAGTGAAAAGTCCTGTCGCTGTTATCGATAAATCGATCTTATCGATAACTGTCATCGCTATCTGTTCCTGGTGATTCGATCATTATCTCCTGATTGAATTTACAAAACAATCGAGACGTCACTGTAGACGCATACTGATAGACGAGGATGAGATGAGTATGAGAGGGAAAGTGACAAAAATGGAGATTAAATAAGATGCTAAGTCGCACACAACTTTAAGATTCGATGAAAATAGAGGAACAATAGGAGCACGCGCTTACACATAAATCACATATAGGATTTATTTTAGAAAACTTTAAAGGTTTTCTTTACTAGTATCGTGCGAAAAAAAAACATTTTCTCAATGCTGTTAACACACTACATTTGACTTATTTTCGTACCCATTAAAAGTCGATTCAAGATTATTGTGTTAAGAGGTATAATATAAGACCTTACCTTTTTGGAAAATAAAATAAATAATAAATAAAATAAAAGTCTTGCAGGTAAACTAAAACTCATAATAAGTAAAAAATTACATTTGGTCAAGTGGCATCTCATAACATAATTTTACTAACATTAAAAATTACTATAGTATACTTAAACTTCATGTGAAACTAATAAACAAAAAGAATGTCATCAACAAGAATTTTAATATGAAATTTAAAATTATTTAATAATTATTTAAATATTTACAATTAATGAATAATCATATTAAAATAATAATATTAAAATTTCATTGTTCATAAAATTAAAATACCATAATAAAATTAAAAATGAAGTCTTATAATTAATTTATCTAAATAATAATAATAGTTCATTGCATAGCTTAAGTGTTGGGCAAGCCAAGTCATAATAATTTTCTCAATGTTGTGGCCTGACCCTTCTTCGTAGTTTTAACGAACGCTTAAAAATAATAATATTATCTCAAACATACTTTCATTTACGAAATGATGAATGATTTGCACCAAATGCACAATAGATCACAGATAAGATCATCGTCGGCGCCTGTTGGTCGATAAGATGATGCATCTATCGATATCGATAACGACGTGTGACATCACTAACTCTAGTGATGTTACACGTTAATAGCGATGAAAAAATAATAAAATGATATTAGTATTACGTCACTAATGCTAGTCACAAAATAATAATACTTATGTCGAGCTTAATACGAAACTCCTGTAGATCTCTGTCTAATGAAAGAAAAAAAATTTGAACAAAAAACAAAGCAAAAAGCTGCATTTTAAGTGGAAAAAAGGAACCAAAACGACAATAAATTTTATTTGCGTTTGAAAACTGTTAATAAGAACGTTGTGACTTTTTTTTATGATATTTAGGGGACAAGTGAGCAGACGGGTTACCTGATGGAAAGCAACTGCCGTCGCCCGTGGACACTACTAAAATCCGGAGAGTCGCAAGTACGTTGTCAGCCTTCATGAGGGAATAGGGAATGGGAATAGGGGTAAGGGATTAGGACCACGGATAAACTCACTCACCGAATGAAACACAGCACAACGCCGTTTCACGTGAGACTGGAGCGGGCCGCACTTTTCTTTTTTGTTTCCAAAGACATGTTAGATGTTAAGATAATGCGGCCCATCACAATGTGCGCTATCCTATAAGGGTGCCTTAATGTCGTTTTTGAGGTCAATACGAATCAGTTATAAAATCAAGTAAATTGACGTAATATTCTGAAAAAATGTATGTGTTAATTGAGGATATATCAGAGTCAAATTTTAATACAAACACAATCAGATGAACTTGGCTCGATGGTAAAAAAATGCCAAAGCTGCCTCTTTTTAAAATACATTTTCAAATCTACCGCTAAAAGATTATAACGAATGGACCTGACTTTAATACCAATCTATAGTTTAAGTTTTTATCTAGAGGAACTCGCTTAAATTTATAATTTATAGTGTTATTTTCCAAATGATGATTCCTAAACACGTAAAAAAAAGTGGCTATCGTTTTTTCTACGTCGCATCCGTCCAAGTTTCTGAACAAGGAGCCCTTAAGAAACAAATAGCCCATACAACACGTCAGCTTTATTATATTGTCTACGGCATCGTAGCGAAATAACATCGAATATATTTGTACGATTTAAACGGGATATTAATTTTAACTGCCCGGGGGTCCGTCTGAGCGAAATCTTGGGGAAACCAAATATCTGGAACTTCTGAGGATACGTATGTCTATTATACATTCGCTCAAGAATGGCTGTTGGTCTACCTTGTCTGTGGCACAAAATACGCACCAGTTGTGTCATGTTGCCAAAAAAGAAGAAGAAATGGGGTTTTGGCGGGGATTTCAGAGAGTGACGTTGTGAGTTTTGTATTTTTTGTTAAATTTATGTTATTTCGGTTTTTA
>JAOTAV010086187.1:0-11931 GCA_026546445.1 Cyclargus thomasi | reverse complement strand
ACGCGTAGACATAAAAGCATACATTTTTTCCCCAGTTATAACTATAACTATCAACATATTTTCTGATATGGAGGAGGAGCATGGAATACCAATATTATTTTAAAATATGCTTTTATCTTACATATTTTTAATAAATAAAATGCTACGCACACTGCAATATTTTGACATGACGCGATAATCTTACACGAAATACTCTATTATTTATGGTTGACTTCTGTGTTTTTTTAATTAAATTTTTTTAACAAAATTTAATGGTTTGGTACCGCAACCTTAAAGCCAAAAAAGCCGTCTACACGATGGATTTAAATATTCATGGTCGTATTTCGACCGCAGGGCGACCTCTAGTAGTATTTAATACAAGTTAGAGCTTAGGAGTAGATTGTTGTCAGATATTCTATTGGCCCCTGTACCCAAATTTACCAAAATTGCCATCATTGCCAAGGGTTACACCAATTTACTCCCGTACATTTTCGTCATAACTTTTTTCCATGACCAATTCTTGTTACCAAATCCAATATGCATATATCTACCTCTAGATACATGCATCAAGCCCTACCTTTAAAAATAGCACATAAATTTTCAGTCGCATAACTCACAGCAAAATATGACCCCATACACAATGGGTTGTCTAAACACAATGGAAAAATAAGGAACGACATCGCAGCGGAAAATTCTTCCTGAGATGGTCACGCTTTTTAAAAATTCCGCGGCTCCGACGTATACGAACGACGTTTTCTTCATTTTTAAGGTTCCGTATCTAAGAATAAAAACGGGACCCTATTACGAAGATTCGATGTTTGTCCGTCTGTCTGTTTATCTGTCCGTCTGTCTGTCTCCTGTCCGTCTGTGTATCTCAAGAACGGTAATAGTAGAATGTGTGTGAACTATGTATGTCAGTTGCCGCTATAACAACAAATACTATTAAACAAAATAAATGAAATGTTTAAAAGTGGTTCTAATAGAACATATAATATGTTTTCCGCGTTTTAGTTCCTTAATAATATCGATAAATTCGACGTACTTATCATCAGCGGTGTTGCGGATTGGCTAGGGTGACTACTTAGGTACAAAGACCCGGGTTCGATTCCCACCATTTCATTTTTATTTAATGTTATACTTTTATATAATTTAAACTTTTTTATATTTTTTTTATTTAGAAGTTTTTTATAATTTTACAACTTTCAAAAATGCGTTTTATGCGTTTAAGTCCGACTTGAACCTGGCCGGTTTTTTAATGATATTTAGGGGGCAAGCGAGCTGACGGGTTACCTTACCTTGTTGGTTGCATGGTTATTAGTTGGGTCACCGGTATCCACTATGGATGTTACGAGTGTCTATAGGCGATGGCAGTTGCTTTGATCAGGTAACCCGTCTGCTCGCTTGGCCCCTAAATATCATAAAAAAAACGTATTAAAAAACTATGTATTTACACGTAAAAAACCGTAGATTAGTGACGTACGTCTTAGCAAGTGGGCCAAGAAAACGCTGGCTCGTCAACTGGATTGCCGCATATTATGGCCGGCTTCATGTAAACTATTTCAGAACCAAGGCAATGCCTTGTAATTTTGCAACTATTGTAAATTTCAGTTTGTTCTTTTATTGAAAAGTCATTTTGCAGAGGGAACAGACAGCTGTGCTCGATCGATTCTAACCTATTGATCAACTGTTACACGGCTGTTTCGATTAGAAGCGAATGCAATACGAAACCCGATTTTTCGTTCATGTAGCAGTTACATAAGCTGAAAATGTGGCCGAGATTTCAAGTTTTTCTATTATGTGGTTGGTCGGTGGTGGAGAATATAAATTGGTTGACTATTTCGGGATTTGTGAAAAATAGTGATTTCATTGAAAAGTTTCATAGCAAGAGGCGCAATTGGCCAGTGAAGGTTCACATTTTTATAGGTGTAGGCAAATGGCCTATACATAAAAATGTGAATCCTTAAAATCGAAAAAACCGAGAGCTGGTAGCAATTGTTGAGTACGTATTTAAGGCAAGCTGAAACCTTGTAATGTATCTTCCCGATTACACCCCATTACGAAACTGCAGACCTGGCGAAAAGCGGAGTGAAAAAAAACACAAGAAAAAAATCCACAAACATATCTCGGAATCTTATTCTAGTCATCAAAAATCCTATATTAAAATTTTAAGTTGCCACAAATTCATTTTGTATAGTTTACCAGCAATTTTCGCAAACTAATTTTGCACGAGTTTGCCAATGTTAAAACCGGCACTAAATCATCTGGCTTATCAATATTTCTATTCTTTGAATATTCAACTACAACATATAAAATACTTATTACCTCAAACTTATTTGTGGAATACTTTTTTTTATCTCTTAAAATGTAGAGCCGTAGCCGTATGGGGTGTAATAGGAGAGTTAAATGACAAGGTTTCAGCTTGCCTCAAATACCTAACCAAAATTTGCTATCAGCTCTCAGATTATCTATTTCTGCCGTCTCGTATACCAAAAAAATTGGCTGGCTTTTCTACAAGGCAAGGTAACCGCTACCAATTTTTTTTTATGATCTTAAGGGGGGAGCAGACGGAATACCTGATGGAAAACAACTGCCGTCGCCTATGGACACTCACGACATCCGAAGAGTGACAAGTGCGCTGCCGGCCTTAATGATTGGTAATAGGGACAAGGGATTAGGAAAGTTGGACCACCGGTAAACTCACTCACAGAACGAAACCCAGCACAACGCCGTTTCACGCCAGTATTCTGTAAGAATGCCGCCGCCCATAGCCATGGTCTACAAAAATAAATATAAGCCTGCCACCGGTGGATTGATTCATAGGCAGGATATTTAAAACATTCACAATAGAAAGATTTACACAAGACGTTTTAGTAAGACGACACAAAGGATTTGCTTATTTCTAAAAAGAAATCTCTTCCAGCAGCCCTGCGGAGAGAGATGGGATTAGAATAACAGACAGTACGCGCACAATAAGTATGAATATAACTTATAGACAATAAATACACTCGTTGGAATAAAGCTAATATTATTATGAGATCATATGATAAAAATCATGAGAATTAAAAAATAAAAGATAAAAAATAAAAGATAAGATGACAAAAGTAATAATCATAAATATATATTCGATGTACTGTAAACAACATACAATAACTGAAATGTAATATTATATAGCATCTAAAGTAAATTTAGTCGAATCATTTCAAGTCCAGCGGAAAGATCACGTCCTATTATTTGACTTGACACAGTCCGATCAAATACCGTAAGCTCTTACGTCGCCTGTTGTTACTGTGAATCTATGTCTCTCACTGCACATAATGCAAACTTTTTTCCAAAAAAAAAAAATCATAAAGAAATACGAATCTTCAATTTTTTTGTCACTTTTTTGGCAGGAACGATTTTACTATAAGTGGCGAGCAGAAAAGCGCGCTCTTTACTAATTAAAACAATAATATTTAAATTTTAAAACTGCATAAATAAGTCGATTTCAATACGAACATCTGCTGGCTGAAAAATTCACGAATATCTTTATTGACACTTACGAAAATTGGATCGGACTTCCAAATTAAATCTGTATAGTCAAATTTTATATTGTATTCATTTTTGAATCAATTTGAACTTTTAATAAAAGTAACAAGAATTGTAATAAATATCACTTATTAAGAATCATGTGAAATCCTCTTTTTGTTTCCCATTCACACCTAAACTACTGAACGGGTTATTATGAAATTTTATGTGATCATAATTTAAACCCGAAAAAGGAATATGCTAGTTTTATTTCACGCAAAATTCTGTTTCCAAGTTTTTGCACGATTACAATACACACAACAACAACACCTAGAAACTAACAAGTAAGCTATTTCTGCTGACTTATTCCCTGAAGAAGAAAGAAAATAGCATTACTAGGGCACGTTCTAAGCTATATGCTATTTCTAAATATACCTCAAAGCCTTTGATAGCATGAATATACAAGAATTTTCGTTCGGTTATTAATGACATGGCCGCTTTCGCAGAAATAGATTTCCAGGGAACTAATTTACGTTCACGTTTGCCCAGCTATAGACTAGAATCACAGTACACGTATATACAGTAGACTTTATTGATACAAGACTGGGTTTACACTTGAGATAAGCTCGCTTGTAGATTTTGGGAGCAGACGTCCCCAGCGTTTTCTAGGTACAACGTCAACGTTTATATCGCTGATCGAGATTATGATCGAGGTTTGTTTTTGATATTTAGGGGTCAAGCGAGCAGGTAGGTTACCTGATGGAACAACTGCCGTCGCCCATGGATACATGTGACATCCAAAGAGGGAATAGGGATAAGGGAATATGGAAGTTAGGTCTCCTGTAAATTCACTTCCCAAGGCAATGAACAGTACATAATACTTGAGATCGCAAAATGTCTCATTAGTACACGCCTCCACCGGGGTTCGAACCTGCATCCTCTCGAGTACAAACCACCATAAAAAGTAATTTAGAAAAGACCTACGACCTCGATACATTGGAGTTGAATGTCATTTGAGCTTAAAGTTTGCACTCATATACGGTCCACAGGTTTCGATCGAACTGGTTGCAGAGCGGCCACTTCAACTTTAATGATCGGCATCCACGTTTAAGGGATAGTTCAGTAAGGAATCAACTTAAATACGTTATTATATTAAAAAGTTTTATTATTCAACTTTTCGAAAATACTATATTGATGCTGATACTATAATTAATTTGACTTTGAATATTACATATGTTGCATTGATATGATTTCAGAGACAGAGTCAGAGTACCGTATTTAGTTGTATTGTGTTAAACGGTATGCAGGTGGCAGGTAAATCGATAGGTTATTTGAAATTAAATTGGTGCAATTATGAGAAATGTAGCCATAACAATAAATAATTAATAATATCGTTAGAGAACATCGATACAATGATCATTATGAATACTACAAGCTAGTTGCCCACCTGTGGGATCTTATATTTTTAATCTTTTATCACATTAAAAAAATTAGAATTTGAATACATTTTTTTAACATCACACAGTACATAATAATACGGCAAAGAGTCAGACAGTAAAATAAAAAACAGTCACATAGAATTATAATGCTGTATGATGCCAAAAAATTGACCCCAGCTCACCAAACGCAGCTGGCAATCCCGCTGCACTGGTATTGTGCAGGGGCCAAAATAGAAAATAAAGTGTTGTGAAGGAACCCTCGTTCACAACTATATATTTTCAAAGACTACAAACAAAGAAAAAAAAACTTACATGAACATAGACCAAAAAATATGCAAAAGTAAAAACAAAAGAAAATTTTAAAATATCATACAGATAGGTAAATGTTACGTGGTTGTGATGTTGTTGGCTTTGTACATCAAATAAACAAGAAAAAATATTAAAAACAAAAAAAAAGTTTTGACAGATTGCTGTGCTATGGTTTGGTACATGTTAAGTGAAGTTCAGAATACTCGAGAGTTAAATTATGTATATACATATTAAAATATTATATCAAAATTTAGTTGTGTACCTTCTGCGTATTTACCGCCTTATATATTCAATTATTATTAATAGTGAGCGAACCCAGGGCTTGCTTATTTCTTGATTAATTTAGACAAGCTCAAGTATACATGGAACCAGTACTTTAATCTTCATAGAAACATACCGCGCGCGGCTTGCGTGCTTGCTTTTTGGGCCACCAGTAAACTTGCTCACTGGACGAAACACAGCACAACGCCGTTTCACGCTAGTATTCTGTGAGGCCGTGGTATCACTCCGGTCGAGCCGGTGAGCAGAGCCGAATATAGATATAGAATACTCAATCAAACTCGCGTGCCAGCGTCTGTAAACGGCTATTATGAAGAGGAGTCATGAAGTTTTAAGCCTCTATTTACAGATTGCCATCACGCTTAGGTTAGTTTATATGGGTATGTGTGTGTGCAGCTGCACACTGATACAAGAGATCACAGGCAAGTCGCGCGCTGTCTATGAAGATGACCTGCATAATTCTATATATTTTGGAATGCAATTTAGTGTAACACAGTTAATTCCAATGCCCGTTGACATTATCTAGTAGTAATCTAATTCCGGACTCTATTGCTGGATTGGAGCTATGTATTTATGCCTATAACGTTGCTATATACCTATAACGTAGTAACCTAGCGTATATATTAAAGGCAACACAGGTAGGAGGATGTGACGTGTGTGTAGGTATAAAAAAGATGTATAATTTTTTCTAAGTCCTAAATTGTTTATCACATAAAAAACACAGTACTCACAGTGTATAAAACTGAAAACGTAGCAAAACTCATTTGCACGCAGGCATCAGTAACAGAGCATCAACCGATATGTTCGACGTTTCAATCAAAATTTTATGTATGTCGAATATTCTGGACGACTTTGAAACGTGGAAAGAGTTTTTCCAATTTGTTCCACTTCCAATATCTGGGTTTTTAACCTCAGATAATGTAGGAAAAGAAAGGTTATAGGGAAATTACATGTGTTTTTATGATTTTAAAAGATTTACATGATTTGTAATTTATTCAAATTATTCTGGCTTTATGTATGGTATATTTAAAGTGCATCTTTATCATAAAATAACCACACCGTGCCGATTTAATTGGGCATACATTTGATTTAAGTTGTTTTGTGTCAGATAGTCTTGGTGGTGGTCATTATTCTATTCAATTTTGAAAGGATATATCAGTAATAATAATATAAGGGATGGTAATTGATCGAAGGGCACAAAATAAAAATAAGTAGTTTTCTTTTAATGAAAAATTTCTGAAGTCGGTTGAACAGCTTTAGTGATTCTCGCCTGAAATTTAGAAACAAACGCTTAGCTCTTTATAATATTAGTATAGAAAGTTAACATCCAAATAGATTAAGAGCGTCCATGGCCTAGTGGGTAAGGCCTTTGGTTCGCACTTGTGAGGGTGCAGGTTCGAACTTGGGTGGAGGCGTTTAACAGTGAGACATTTTCCGATCTCAAATACATAATACGGATGCTCATTGCCGTGGGTTTAGCCATGCTTCGGCACGAAAAGGCCGGCTAGACGGGAGTGATACCACCGCCTCACAGAAAACTGGCGTGAAACTTTGTGCTGTGTTTCGTTCAGTGAGTGAGTTTATCGGTTGCCCAACTTCCCTAATTCCCTATCCCTATTCCCATTCCTTGCTTCCCTCATAAAGGCCGGCAACGCACTTGCGACTCTTCGGAAGTCACGAGAGTCTGCAGTTGCTTTCTATCAGGTCTTCCGTCTGTTTGCTTTCTCCCTAAATATCATAAAAAAAAAATAGCTTCAACGATCCGTGCGTAGGATTTGGGCAGACATACTTCCGCATTTTTACTAGTATACATTCATTTAAATGATATAATTTAGTAATATCAGTTTGCGAAAGTTTGGTCTCCAACTATAATTACATCCTTATTTACCTACATTGTATTTTGGGATCCACAGAATACCAGGGATCGCGGTACAGGTATTCTATACCGCGATCATAACCTGAGTGGAATCCTTTTTGACATCTTCGCATCGCACTGCCTTACATTTAATCAATTGTTTTTTTTTCTTTTCGTTTTGCTTTTTTTTTGTTTTACTCCTTTATTTATTAAGGCTATAATGTTTTTTCTTTTGTATATTGTATTCGTGTACTTGTGGTGTGGTGTAAATGTGAAAGTGCATGTCAAATAAATGTTTTGTTATTATTTCAAACGTCATCGTATCGCACATTTAATATTTCATAACTTCAAATGAATCCAGCGTATGACCGCGCAGAAGGTACGCACAAGCGAAAGATTTTTATGACACATAAAAATCCTACTTTACGAACATCGATTTGAATATAGAATCTAAAATGGCGGCCTTCGCCTGACCCGTGAGTTAAGCGTTACAAATAATTTAGTTGTAGTTGTTCCATCTCATTTGATATTCCTCACACAAGAGAATGCTGGGGCAGTAACATTTTTCAGATCGCGTGACGTGACTCGACGAATCACGTAGTGAGTCCTTATAAGCCTCGCTTAAAGATGCTAGTAACTTGCCTTGACAATTATGAACCTTCCTAGAATAACTGGCGGAAAGTAAGTGCAATAATTTATATGAGCCACATATGGTATTCTATTTAAAAAATGCCACAGTTCTATTATTTTATCGAATGGTAACAACATCTAAAGCAGAAAACATACTGATCGGACGGGACTTACAGACGCGACTGACAGCCGCGATCTAGATAACAGTTGTACATTGAAGTATGCAACCCATAAGGTGTAAGTCGCGGACGTTTTGTATGAGCTGTCAGCCGCGTTTGACGTCAGTCGAGGATGTTTTTGTATGAGTGATCAGCAGCGTTAGATCAGTTTGTTTCCAGCTTAAGTCATTGCATAGTGCGGGCGTTACAGGTGCGTAGGGATCGATCTCTCATCATTATCCGAAACCACTTAAGGCATCTAAAGGTAGTTATTTGCTTTGACTTTATCTTTGTAAATAAATAGAGTAGGGTACCGTGATAAAATACTAATTTAACCACGAGTAAATGTTTAAAAAGTTTTTGAGGATTACTTTCGGTTACATTGCCACTTATATTTTTTATCTTAATTTAATTTTAATAACTTAATCTTTTAAAAAAATCTTTCGTATATAACGTCTTTAATTTGAAAAAAATTAAAATAAAATTGACACAAATTCTGATAAGTAACGCTGTCTATGTCATTACAAAAAAACTTAAGGCGCATTTTCAAAAGATTTCAGGTCTAACATGAAAATGTCAAACTTATCTCAGAATATGTGATATATCTTTGGATATATAATAGGTATACGTTTGTTATTTTTTTATGATTATCTTGAAAGCTTCAAAGACCAAGTAACTTATATTTTTTCGTCAAGTGATGCCCGCAACTTCACTGCACCAATATTATCACGCGCGTACATTTATCCGTGATAAAAAGTATAGTATGTCCTCCAACATGACTCAATTTTTCCGATAAACCGACTTTGCCGGATTTCCATATCCGGTAAAGTCGGTTCATCGGTTCGAACGTGTAGAGGTGATAGGCAGACAGACACATTTTTACATTCATAATATTAGTATGGATTAAAAAAATATTGTGCAAGTTACTTGCGTGTGTCAACACCGCATTAGTTGGCAACCAATAACCTATCGGATAGTTGAATATATAGAGCGTGGTAAATAATGATTGGAGTTGTATGCTCCTACACGGATCTTTTTACCAAATAAATGGTAACGTATATTTCCTAAAGCACATTTTCCCTTTTTAGGCTACGAATACGCTCAACAAAATATAGCCGTATAAATAATAATATCTTTTTCTAAATAATTTATTTCCACGAACCTTGAATGAACCACTTTGGTTAATACTTGTCGTGGTATATAGAAGATGATAATTATAACTAGATTGAGAGAGAAGTATTTTTTTATGTAATTTGGGGGCCATGCGAGAACACGGGTTAGCTGATAGAAAGCAACTGCTGTCGCCAATAGATACTAGTGACATCCGAAGAGTCGCAAGTGCGTTGCCAACCTTTAAGAGAAAATAGGGAATGGGGATAGAGGATCAGGAAAGTTGGGCCACTGGTAAACTCAGTCACTGAACGAAACACAGCACATTGCTGTTTTACGTCAGTTTTCTGTGAGCCCGTGGTATCACTCCGATCGAGCCGGTGCATTCACGCCAAAGCATGGCTCTCCCACGGTAGTATAAAGTAAAAAGGGTCATGTTGTTTTACACTACATTTTGCCGGAAATAAAATATACCTTAATAGCAATCCACGCCTACTTCTTCCGCCTACGGATCCTTCCCCGGGACCCAAATTTCAGCAAAATCTGTTAAGCGGCTTAGGCTTGAGGAGGTAACAGTCAGATAGACATCTTTTCATTAATGACATTATTAGTATGGAAGTATAGATATGGATGAATAGTGTAAATGTTTAAAAAGTTTTACACAAATTCCGTTGTCTCCTACCCATGACACAGGTATTTCATGACTTACCAAGGGAATAGACCTAGACTGACGTATCTCTTCACACGAGCGTCTATGGAAAAAAATGAGATTTTTAAAAATAGAACAACTTGAAATGAGGTATAAAGTTGTTAACCTCACGGTTAAATATACTTGCGTATTGATTGTCTCCGAGAACGAGCCTCGTGCTCTGGGAAACCCTGACCGACACGTTTACACGGTATAAGTTACACAGTATGCAAAAAACTACCGGCCAAGTGCGAGTTGGACCCGTACACGAAGGGTTCAGTAAACGTATTGAGCTAAAAATTGGGAAACGTGTTTCTTAAAAATCAAATAGCTATATTTATAAATATTATATTTTGATGAAAATAACTTAGTATGAGTGTTTGGATTTTGTGTATAGCACAAAACTATATTCCATAATGGCAGATAACAAAGAGACAGATTACAAGGGCAATGACATTGACAAGTGTCAGACAATTTAACTAAAATGTTGCAATTAATAAATAATAACTTCACATATTTTTTGTGATTTGTATCACTTACTCATATTGCTGGGAAGTTTGCCAATACAAATCACATTTTTTTTTTGTTTTCCGTGTTGCTACTTTCACAGTAAAATGTATAAGACATTTGACGCCACGTAAGATTGGTGTCTTTGCTACGTACTATAAGGAAAGCTTATAATATCTAATATTATTATTATTATTATTAATATAATAATATCTATGCACGCTTTACACTACGTCAGTCTATTCCCATGGTAAGTGCCTGAGGACTTGTGTTACGGGTATCAGACAACGGAAATTTATTTAATACTTATATACTATACACATATTCAAGATTTTTATTATATGATACACATATTTAATACACATCCAAGACCCAGGAACATTGAAAAACTTTTTGATCCGTCGGCGGGAATCAAACCCGCGATCCCCGGCTTAAGCTACCAACTGAGCTACAGATGTCGTCAGTATTATATAGAGCCAGATTACTGATCTAAGTATTATTATAGTATATTTGATAGTGTTATGTCAAATACAGCCAACCGGTTACAAGAAATTTTACAATTTTTAAACTAATTAAGTCCGTCTAAGAAGAGGAGCCAATCCACATTTTATCAGGTAGAGAAATAAATAAAATGTTTCCCTTTCAATAAAATCCTTCTTCCAGGTAAAGTGTGACATTTAGGACTTAATTCCAACATTCGGAAGCACCTGCTTATTTGACCTTCACGTCAGATAAGGGGTGATAAATTGAAATGGGGAAAGTGTTTGAACTTGTACAATTATCCTTGAGATCTTTCCAGAATATTTGAATATCGCACAATCTAACTTGATCTGATCGGAGTGAATAAATGAAACGAACTTTAGAACGAGTTTACATTAGAATTTAAACTGCATCTATATAACGGCTCGGGAAATATATAATAAATATATAAATAATATTTAAATAAATTTAAAAAAAATGCTTGGCGCAGTAAGACATTACACATCAATGTACCAAAAAAAAAATTGGAAAAATTATTTCGTGGGACTATTTTACAGCAATAAAACAGTTCTTTATAACCTATTCATTAATTAACTAGATGATTCCCGCAACTCAGCCGCAACTACGCCGGAACCGTTCATTTTCACGTACACATTCATGTACTTTTTCCTGGACTCATACCAAATATCAGAAAAATAACATTAGTGATTTGGGCGTGACCAACCAACCAACCAACCAAGACCAACAGACAGACAGACTCATTTTTGCTTTCATAATATTGTTATGGAAGTATGGATATCGTACAATCGAAGTTCATTCAATTAATAAATTAATCGAACTTCAGATCGAGTTTACATTAGGATTTTTAAAGTGCATCTTAATCTCAAAGGCTCGCGAAGTGAAAATGGTATTTTGTAGGATTATTTTACTGCAGTAAAATGTTCTATTACCTATTTATTGACTTCTGGCTTTTAACCACGACTTCACTCGCAT
>JAOTAV010086176.1:0-11931 GCA_026546445.1 Cyclargus thomasi | reverse complement strand
TGCTATTTTGTGTTCCCCTCCAAAACTCCATCCGAAGTTTTAGTAAAGCTTCTACCGCTTTACTAAATGGACTGATTAACCTAACACTATTAACCAAATATTTTCCAAGCTGCATAAAAATAATTCACATAATTATAAATATATAAAATTATTTTAAAATTACTTATTGGTACGCTAAAAGGTTTAGTTCTGTGCTTTAGCTGCAGACGAGAGTAAAAACTCGGTGTTCCAAAGCTTGAAAACAGCTAAAACTAAAAACAAAATAGGTATAAAACTCCGGCAGCACGGTATATTAATTAGTATCGGCAGTGAAGTGCCCTCGATGTAGATACGGCACGCTGCGCCTTAAAAGGCTGGAGGCATTCCAAAATATGGATTACCGTAATACCTGCGTGCATATAAATCTGCCCGATATCGGTGTAGGCTTTTAGGGCATAATATATTGATTTTGTATTTTTTAAATGTTATATATGTTATAACATCCGAGCATGCTATAGCAGTTTGTAATAAAGATAGTATAAATAATTAAGCGACAGAATAAGTACCTTAAAATTAAATAATGGGAATTTTTGAAAACCGGTTCACTAGCGACGGAGTGATCGTTGAACATACTGAATATACAACCTTCTCGTTTTAAAAAGTCGGTTAAAAATAGTGCTCGTTTACATGGGTACTGACTAGCTTAGAGCATAAAAAAAATATTTTAATAAAAACAAAACCAGGGTGTGTTTTAATATGTATGTGTGTATACGTAATACGTCTGTGTGTATGAGCACTTGTATGAAATATCGAGTGATTTGCGATCATCCGTAGCGACTGTTATTTTTCCACTTCACATTGTTTAACTTTACGAGCTTGTTTTGTTCCAAATATTTCGAGCATCCGATGGAATTCGAATGAATTTTTTCCTGATAAATCCATGTAAATTGGCGTTTATTAAAAATTGAATAGAATTTAGTGCATGCAACCAAGTATTCACATAAAAAAGGCTTCTTAACTCCCAAGACGTACGTACGTAATTAGCGTACACAATCGATTTGAGAATAAAATGTATATTTTATTTACTTAAAACCGACCAAGTGCGAATTCTCTGGAAAGTTCCGTACCAATAAAAAGCAAAAAATTGAGCAACCAGAGTTTCGAAAGTCAAACAACTTTAGCTATACACAATACGCGAAATACATATTCTGTGAAATTTTCATTTTTAGCTACGGCATCTTGAGTTACAGCCTGGAGACATACAGACGGAGGCAGACATCAAAGTCTTAGCAATAGGGTACCGTTTTTACGGAACGGACGTACACGTACGGAACCCTAAAAATATTTTCGTGATGTATCATCACTTACTTTTTTATACTCTGTATATTTTATGAAGATGTACATAAACCTTATTCCTACAAGCATAAAGTTCAAATGTAGCGGGTGCACCAGTCGCCCAATTTTCAAACTAGGTCGCATCTCTGAAAAATTTAAAAGCCTATCACAAAGTTCACTGTGGTTAATAAGGGTAGCACTCGTCAGGGGAAGCCCCAACATCTCGAATTTTCAAATTAGTTCAAAAAGTGCCCCACCTGGGACTCCTACATGCTAACTTTAAAATATATGACACATCGAGCTAAAAGTTATACTTTAATGTAGTTTTAGGTTTGTTATTTTGTTAATATATTCAGGTTTTAATAATAATTTCATACCGACATAAGTTAACGACAATCATAATATTAAATATGTAATTAATTGTATCGTTGGTTCTTGGTGGAAATTCATGTTCAACATTAATAAAACTAACTTTAGACTTGCACTGTTTCCATTATATTGTGGTTGATATATTGAAAACAGTGCAAATATGATATAGTTTTGTTTATGTTGAACGATCGAACGATGTTGTTTAAATCCAGGAAGTTATATAGCGTGCATACCACAAAAATACGTATTTAAAAAATAAATACCATCTATATTTATAAAAGCGAAAGTTCATCACGAAATCTCGGAAACCACAAGTGATAGGGGTTTCAAATTTTGCACGCGGGTTCTTTTTAGAACGTAAGTGCTAGCTACGACGGGATTTTGGGAAATTCAATTCTTAACGGTCGATTTTAGTGGTTAAAAGTTTGGATGAAAACATTTCTTACGCTGGCGAAGCTGCGGGAAAAAACTAGTTAATGTTATAAATGGAAGTCCTTTATTTCAGACCCTAACGAAACAAAACACGATTTTGACATAGACTTGAAAAGGTGTACAGTGACATAGGCTAGTGACATGTGCAGGATGTAGAAAAACTAAGTGATAACTATATAATAGTGATGATTATGATGATTTTAGGGTGTGTATCAGATCCTTGTGAAAGTAGCAGCACATAAAGAGCAATTTTATTGCTTTGGTATGTGAAAATTCATGACACTCGGGCGTTTGCCATTGCCTATAAAAATGGTAAAAAATGTTGCTGTTTCAGTCCCACAACTTTCCAAACAGACTATAATATAAAGGACACTTACACATTACACCCCTTAAATTATTATTATTACTCAGTTTTGTACAAGCAAAAAAAATCTTGTGGGAATTGCCGTTTATTTTTTTTTATTATTTGTCATTACATCTTTACGCTGTCTCACTTTTGCTCGGGGTGGTAATAAATGCCTTCCTTGAAGTTAACTTTATTGTAGATCTCGAAAAATTTCAGCTTGTCCCTCGGGCACCTTGAGATCATATCAAAGGGGTTTCGTGGTTTATTACCGCTCTCGATACAGGCAAGGGGGTCTGATGAAAAGCAGCTTGAGCTCCACACAATATCAACAGAGTTACGTTGCCAGCGATTTTTTTTTAATCTGATTAAGTCTGAAAATAAAACCTTATGTTGTAGTCTACTGTTTTTCTAAAACAAAGATGTCAGCGCTCCTTCATAAATAGTAAATTCAGTGTTAAATATTCAAAGAGTAATAATCTGCATATATGAGACAGAATCGACTGATATTAACTTTGACGGGCTATTGCAGCGTCACGTCATTAAAAATTCATACACGCCGTATCCCTGCTATTTAAATTTCGAGTACCTCCGTGCGCAAAGACTAGTATAAAGAGGTGATACATAAACGTATAATAAATTCGCTTTGTACAATCAGAGAAATTAAAAGAGATACAGATAATGGATCTAGTAATTTGGCCGGATTATGTCAAACTCAGTCAGCAGCTCACCACCTTTATAGAATTGACATATTCCAACCAAATGTCGTACATCCGTAACTCTCTTTTAATTTACCCTATTCTACTATTTTTATAGTTATTTATATAAGTTGTTTGGTTATGTCAATCTAGCCGACTGCCGATCATGACTTACAAGGAATTGATTTATTCCGATGGGATGAAGTAGGATCGTCAACTGACTCTGTATTAATTTCTTCGATGGTGCACCGTGATCAATTAGCCCAGTTACAGACCGATATTATTTTACATTATACTATTTTTATTTTCAGTAACAAAGCCTCAAAAATTTACTATAATACTATTATAAAATATAGATATAATGTATTTTAGCAGTTTTGTGTTGATACGGTTGACTGGATAGGCGATCCGCAATTAATTTGACAGAAAACTTCATCTGTCAGATGAGCCGTAGGCACCAGTAGCGTAGTTACCATCCACAGCTGTATCTATACCGCTAGTTACTCTCGGAACCAGCGAACCTTTTTCAAGTGTAGCAAAGGTAAGGCTGTTTAAAGGAGTTCTTTTGCGAATACTAATTACCCGTGCCATACTGGATTACACTCCACAGAACTCCACGCTCCACGCTCCGTATGAATGTTGCTAAGTAAAACGTTACTTGTATATTGTTGGTTAAAGCACGGAATATATTTCACTGTAAAAGCTAAACGAAATACACACTGACTATTATGCATTCGCTCAAGATTGGCGGTGTGGTTCATTAACCCCCTGTCAAATTTATATACGAACTGAGCTTGTCTACAACAAAACAACAACACAACGCTTTATTGACAGTTGCGTTTTGTATGACAAAGTTTTTGACGGAGGGTTAATGGTTAATTAAAATAAAACCGTCAATCTTGAGTGAATTCATTATAGTTGTTGATGGTAGGTACGAGCAAGACTGTAGTAAAATTTATAACCATACTAATATTATAAGTGGGGAAAGTGTGTTTGTTGGTTTGTCCGTCCGTCACCCTTTAACGACAAAACTAATCGACTTGATTTTTGGCATTTAGTTGAAAGGATGGAGATTAACATATATAATAATTTTTCTTTTCAATATTCTTATGGCACTGACTTAAAGTCCTTAAGGCTAATACATATACATGGGCCAACGGGGTAAGTTTAACCTCCTATAAGTATCTTAAAACGTTAAGCACATTAGACAAAAATTTTTAGAATAATCTATATATATTTTTCATTACTAGCAAGGTCTTTTCCCTAAGCTTACAGTTAATCAGGAAAAAATGTACTACGGACATAGATTTTTGCAAAAAATCTGGAATAACTACGAAACTAATCAGTTCAGTTGAACGATTTTTTTATACAATACAATATAAGTAACTGTGAGGAAGAATTATTATTGTATGTTTTTATAAATTGTATATTATTTTCTGTTAGCGGGGTGAGATTTTCCAAACACCGAACGTATGTTCAAGGCCGTTGGCGTCTGTATTTCCCTTCATGTGAGATGCAAGCATAAATTCAGTTCCTTAATCTTGCCACTTAAACTTTTTCAACAACCCCCAGGAATTAAGCCAGTAATAAAAACCTTACCTCAGCAAAGAAACAGAATATTTGATGAGTCGAAACTTAACGCCATTGAAGTAAATCCTTTGTTCGAGCATAATACCTTGATATTGGACATTGTAATTTAAAATCCTTTTAACGTTAAAGAATAAGATAAAAGTCCATTGTCCGACGTACCGATTGTTCTAGACTGTTCTGGATTGCAGCTAAAAGCGGTGAAGTGTAAAATTAGTCCATAGAGAAATACTTGGAGTGTGTACGGGATTGCGGTACCCAACAAAGACACTTGAAGACCCTCCGCTGCCGGCGTTTAGCTCCCTAAAAGTTCGCACACTATGTCGGGCCGCGTTGGCGGAGCGCGGCGGAAAATGCGGAAAAAAAGAGCCCGTACGTGAAATAGTTAATTTGGGTACGGTCTCTTTTGAAGTGACGTTATCTTTCGGCTGGACCATTAATATTTACAATTCGGTGTGGACCTGTTGCAACCTGCGATGTTTCTTGATCATTCTGACTTCTTTGCGAGTTGTGTTGTGCTGATTTTCAGTACAGAGCCTCCGTCAGTATCAATATTGCGAGCAACTTCGACACTTCATACTTTGCCATATGTAATTGAAACAAATTGAATTCAAGAATACAGATTTTTTATTTCCGCCCCAATAGATACGCTACGGCCCGGTATAGTGTGCTTACCTTTAATGTTTAACATAGCATTGGGTAGTTTTTGACGCTTACTCGTGAGTGTCAAAAAGTGCCTTTGGCTATTTGCCCAATCTTAAATTCTTTAGGCACTAAAGTGCTCAAATAAAAATCTTCGCCAACTTTTATTATGACTGAAAGCATATAAGTTGTAGGGGGTTTGAGAATGGATTAGATTCATAAACCAAAACCACAGCATAATGTCTGTCGAGTCCGCTAGTCGAATTATAAAAAAAAGTGATTTGCCGCGCTGAATGCCTTTTACTATGTGTAAGTTTTTGCTTATTCTCGACGTTAATTGTTTTAATTCACCAACAACTTCTAAACACCGTAAAAACTCTACATGACTTCAATCACGGTCCACGGATGAAGGCAGCTGGATCATCTTACTTCAGTTCGCGTCGTAACTTCATCACGAATTTTCCCGAGTCGCGTCACGTCGGGTCTTAAAATTGTGCAATTGTACTCCGTTATTGGCGTTATTATGTAAATGTGCCTAAATGCCGGAAACAACGCCGCGGAATTTTAACGGAGTAAGACTTATCTTATAGTTGGCAGACCTTTCCATTTTTAAGCTTGATGTCGAGGAAAATAAGCTGGAGGTACAAATTTAGATACAAATATTATATACTGTTATCCGCGACTCCTGCGTCAACACACAACTCTCCTCCTCTTTTTTTTGTTTGTTAAAAAGTAACTTAAGTTTCTCATTATATCAGCCCGTGAAAGTCACGTCACAAACGGTCCAGCCATTTCGAAGATTAGCACAAACAAAGTGACAGACGAAAATCGTAAAAAAATGTTGTGATTTTGGTGTATATGACGTATATATTCTTGTAGTAAGAAACAGTAGTTCTACCATGAGCTTAAAGCAATAGATATTCGATAGCGACTACGTAAACTTTTGGTATGGCAATTTTAGTTCCGCAAGTGAACGCTAGAGGCGCTGTAAAATTTTAGTATCACCAAAAACTATTGCTTCAAACTCATGGTAAAGCCACAGTTAATTCAATATTACAAACATATCCAATTTTATTTCTATAGATGATGTTTTCTGCCTCGCTTGACCGCTTGTATTTTACATCTTGGCATTTTGTACACAAAAGCGTTCTCATACTCCTAAACAATTTAATTAATTAATCGCCAAAGGAGTCTCACAAAGCCGATTTCGCAAATTTGACGATGCATTGTCTCTCGCCCGGGGCTGAATCATTCGAACGATTTACTCGATTAATCCGAACGTGTTCGAACGTTCCGATGTAACGCATGACCACACATACACTTTGACGATGCTCTTATTTACAATGCAAGTTGGATCTTAACTCGGTTAGGAATTGTTGAGCTGAGATTCGAATTTCGAGTTTCGAATAGTTCAAATTTCGTTTTTTTTTTAACTGAACGAGTGAAGGCTTTGTCTGACAAAATGGAGGCCAGTGATTTGCATGTTGTGTATCATCCGGCCGAACTCAGTAAGGGACAACTTTTACGCCATTTGTCCACCAACACCGTCAACCGAGAACGAGATTATTTTGGCCCGAAAAAATGCAATTTTATCATCTAGGCTATAAGTTTCATTTTCTAGCGACATTGCCATATCGTCAATATCGTCGCCGTCATTAAAGGCGTAGAGTAAAATGAAATCTGTAGACTAAGTCATAAAGTTGCATTTTATCGGCCCGAAATAACCTCGTTCTCGGTTGACGGTGTTGGCGGACAAACGACCTTAAACTTTAATTTATTTAATGCAAATTTTGTGATTAACCATTGTTATATATCTTTAAATTTTCTTTTCAATATTTTAAGACTAGACGTCTGACGTCTTTTTCGTTTTCGTTGATCGCGCGGAAAACGTACATTTTCCGTGATAAAAATAAAGTTTTTATTGAAAATTTATACAAAAATTTAAAGTGTTTTATACAAAATTACAACAATCATGGTTTGGGCGTGAAGATGTTGTTATCAATAACAGACAGACACTTTTACATTTAAAACAATAATATGGAAATAGAATCTTGAGATCTTATATAAATGATCGTCAAAACATTTCTCATTTCACACAAATATAAAACGTTTTAAGGACAGAATCTCCATTAAATGGTGAGCGATAAAATTCCATTTTTCAGCGGAAATACGTCCATTACCCTGAGATAAGCGTCCTCCCTTTTTTCTATTAGCCTCAAATCTATTAATGGTAAGATGAAAGACAATATTAAACGTGATTTGTAGTTTACTCACATAATTAAACACACACAAAATAACACACATAATTATCTATATACATATAGAACATATAATAAAACAGTAAAATCGGTGTGTCTGTACATTTAATATTTTTACAAAATAATCAATGTGGCTAAGGAAGAGAACTAGAACACATATTGACAAAAAAAAGTTGCCTGTTTGTCTGTTTGTAAGCGCTAATCTCAGGAACTATCCGACGGATTTGAATAAGTCTTTTTTTTGTTTAATAGCTATTAAGTTTGTGCAACATACAGGACATTTATTACCCCGTGAAAATGTACGGTCCTCGGGTAATATACAATTTATTGCGCAACGAAGTTGTGGGCACCAACTAGTATTATATAAAAACTATTTGACCCCGCAGACGTTATCCTGCCGAGCTATTTTGTGAATCTAAAGCTTTCTCAGATCCCCTTGAACACACCCAAAAATCGGTCCAGTCATTTAAGAGAAGTTCAGTGACATACATACTCACAGAAAAATTATATATAGTAAGATAAGTCGGGTTTTCCTTCCTTACGCGCTAACTTCAGAACGCACAAACCTATTTCCATGGTTTTACATTCTTTTGAAAGGTCTCGGGCTTTATGAGGTTTGTAGCAAAAAAAAAATCAGGAAAAATTACAAGAGAAAAGATACCACGCGGGCGGAGTCGCGGGCAATAACTACTTATTCATAAATACATAAATTTATATTATATTAATAAAGTAAGAAGATATGTTACGAATGAATTAAAAAACCAACAACGGTGATAAGATGATAAAAAAGCTTTTTTGCGCTCCTAGCAACGGTGGAAGAATTTTGTATATGGGTAATAATATTAGTTTATATAGCTAATAATATTAGTTTATACATTATTGCTGTAATAGACTATAAAATATCAAGAAAATCGGCCAAGTGCGAGTTGGGCTTACGTACGAATGGTTCCCTATACTGTATATCTTTGTTTTCTTACACCCTGTACGAATTATAATAACAACGTGGTGCTGCAGTAATCTGTGCTCAATCAAATTAATTTTACAAACACGTTAAAATTGTAACACAATCATCGTAATCAAATTGGCTTGTTTTTGCGTTCAAACATTAAAATGTTAACACAAACAACATGCGAATTTTCGATTCTGCTCTTTAATCATTTTATAAAATGTTTACTTCGTTCAGAGTAAACAGAAAAACCGTTATATCAACTTTATGGTGGTTCGTGAATATGGTGTGGTTATCACACAGACGAAAATAAGTAGATGCGGCATTTCTTTTCGGTTCCTCTGAAGCGGCTCCCACAATTGGAAGAGTTGTAAGTACATTGCGGGTTTTTTAAGAGGGTCGAAATTGAGAGATAAAAAATAATGGGAAAAGGCATACGTGAACAGTAGGTAGCCAAAAAAGCCGTGGTATTATTCCGGTCGGGCACAACACCTTTGTGCCGAAGCATAGCTCACCCAAAAATTTGGAAAAAAAAAATTGGATTTGCTTGGGAATGAGAACCGGTAGAGGACGCGAATGGTAGCTTTAGACGTCTTTATATAGAACTGGAACACATAACCGCTGCGCACCCCCAAAATCGACGGCAAAATCATTTTGTTACTGTAAGTTTTGATTAATTTTTTCGTCTGTTTTAGAGGTGCCACAACGGGGTTATGTGTTTCAGCCCATACAAGTTAGAATTTAGGAATGATCCTTTTCATGTAACGAAATTTTTTCTGCCAAATATGTGTACCGTATCCTCAGTATCGACGTCTTTGAGTTATTACCATAAAATAGTCGTATTCGGATATAGTTTATCCCGAGAAAGCCAATGTGAATGTCGTTTTGACTCTAGAAATAATGAAGGATTTAATCCAGCGAACTGGACAATAATCCACCACGATTTACGCTTGGTTTTAGTTTCAAGCTGGTTACACTGATTGTTATTTAAGGGCCTGTGTTTCACCGCTTATTAATAAAGTTTCTGTTAGGCTATCCACAACTTTTTTGACAGATTCTCCCTAAAAATTCTGTCAAATAAAGTTATGAATAGACTATCTTTTGGTGGTGAAACAGGCTCTAAATCTTGTGCTTTACGTTTAGGAAACATGCTAAATTTAAAAAAAAATTGATTTATTTTTTTGCGGGATTGCAGTCCCGTGGTTCCGGGTATGGTGATCGCAATCCCGTTGCTGATGGGTCTGGGAACGCTGTAGTTTGTTGGTTATTGGGTTTACTTTATGGGCTCATATACATTGCATTGAATTCTCCTGAGTCTGAAGCTTTGAAATTTTTTATGTAGTGTGTATGATATGCTTTTATTGTAGTGAAGATAGTGACTGATAGTGGCGTTGTTGGACTTATGGGTCGTGGGATTGTGTTCGTCCACGGAGCTGCGGGATCTCGCGTCGCGGGGTTGCAATCCCTAATGTAGATATTCTGAAAACATTTGATTTAAATTTACTCAGAAATAAATGATTTTGATTTTGGGTTACGTCGTGAATAAGGGTAATTCCTATTAACATACACGATGCATTGTGATGGATTTGTAATAGTCATTTGAATTGACTCTAAAAGTAACGTTCCAATCACGGCAAGCGGCCGCGAGATACAATAACTCAAAAAAATGCCACTTTATGATATAAGTGGCTTTGTGACATAGCACTGACGTCACGGGCAGCTCGAGACCAATTTCATTAGAAAATGAAAGCAATTATCTCTGCCTTAAGGGGACTACAGGCGCCGACGGCCTTGACCATAAATTCGGAGTTACAAAAATCTCCCCCCGCTAACGGAAAATAATTAATATACAATTAAAATAATAAAAAAAAATTATTTGTATAGCAAGAATTCCTCCGTAGGGATTATAGTGTTACTTGTATTGCATTGTATAACAATAATCGCTCAATTTAACCGGTTAGTTTTATAGATTATACAGTTATTTACAAAAAAATCGATGTCCACGGTACATTTTTTCTGATTAACTGATCTTAAGAAAGAAGTCCTCGCTAGTAAGGAAAAAATGAAGATCATTCTATAACATATATATTTTTGGCTAATATTGTTAACGTTTTAACTCACTTATAAGAGGTTAAACTTACCCCCCTCTAGCCTATGTATAAGCCTTAAAGAGACGTTTTATTTGAGTTATTATTGTGTGCCGCGGTCGTGTGCTGCGTTGATCGTACCGTCACACTAAGGTGTCAGAAGAAGTGTTCCTTCGTACGGCAATTAGTCTAATAAGTCACACTCTTTAAGAATATAAAAATATTTAAAAATCAAGATTCGCTTTCCATTTATAAGATATTGAAAACGTCACATGACAGAAAAGGACAGCAAATCTTAATTAGTTAAATACTCTTTACATATTTTTATGGATCAGAGGGTCAATGTATAAAAGGAAGATTTGTATTCAGTAATTGACGTTTTTTCGCCAGCGCTGGCGTCAACTGATTCATACTATTTACACGCAGCCGGTTTGTCGTCAGAACGTTTCAATTTTAACCAAATCAATTTAAACGATAGTAGTGCCAGGTCAGAACAGACTCGGCAGACGACTGACGTCAGTTACTGACATTAAGTCAGAAATTTGCCTTTATTCTTGTCTGGTCGACAACTTTTTTGATGTAACACTGGGTTGCGTAATGTGCATGTGTGATTGAAAACGTTTGTCATATCTGTACGTTGTTTAATCTATCACAGCGGCGACGGAGACCCACAGAGTAGAAAAAATATCATTTGACACGCACCAGATTTATATTTTGAAAGTGATTGATAAAGTTATCTACAGGATCATCTGTAAAGATATTGTATCTTTTTGTATTTCATTATCTTCTATTGCCACATGTCTATATTATGTAAAGCTTGAGGCCGTTTGTCCACCAACATCGTCAACCGAGATTATTTCGCCCCGAAAAAATGCAACTTTATAACATAGACTACAGGTTTCATTTTCCTCTACGCCTTTTATGACGGAGACGACATTGATGATAGAGTAATGTCAGTAGAAAATGAAACTTGTAGCCTAGGTCATAAAGTTGAATTTTATCCGGCCGAAATCTCGGTTGACGACGTTGGTGGGCAAACGGCGTAGGAGAAGTAAATTATAAGACGAGAAGCCCTACTAATATGTATTATATATTGGAAAGTGTGTTTTTTTGTTTGTAATTCCTTTACGCCCAAACGAAGCAACCATTACAAAAAAAAAAAAAAAAAAAAAAAAAAAAAAAAAAAAAAAAAAAAAAAAAAAAAAAAAAAAAAAAAACAGGGGACGGGGAGGTGGGTACTCAGAGGGTGTGGTGT
>JAOTAV010086154.1:0-11934 GCA_026546445.1 Cyclargus thomasi | reverse complement strand
ATAATAAAAATCTTAAATATGTGTATAGTATAAAAGTATTAAATATATTTCCGTTGTATGGTACCTGTAACACAAGTGCCTCGGGTAGTTATCACTTATAGTGGCAGATGTGTGTGTATTCAATCCTTTATATAGAGCAAACTTTTAATAAAGACGCACATAAGCAATAAATTAATAAGATGTCACGGTAACATACACAAACGAGCAAAACTATTTCTTATTTTATTTACCCCCTACGTTGCGAGATAGGGAAAACAAACCCGTTAAACTTACCTTGAATGTTTCTGCCGGTTTTCCGGTATTTTTCCGGTATATTTGTGTTAGTATTTCTCTGGCTTCGTCGTATCTCCTCTGCGTGACGTAGAATTTCGGGCTTTCGGGTAACAACATGTACAAAATGGCCGCCAAAAACGACCAGAGAGACATCAGCAGCAGGTAGAAGTTCCAGGTGTTCAGCACTGAAATACACTTATATTATGAGGAAAGTGTGTTTGTTATTCGATACCACGGCTTCACAGAAAGCTGCCGTGAAACGGCGTTGTTTCGTTCAGTGAGTTTATAGGTGGCCCAACTTCCCTAATCCCTTATTCCAATTCTCATTCCCTATTCCATTATAAAGGCCGGCAACGCACTTGCGACTCTTCGGATGACACGAGTGTCCATGGGTGACGGCAGCTTTCCATCAGGTAACCCGTCTGCTCGTTTGCCCCCTAAATATCATAAAAAAATGAAAACCAAGCGTGTTTTTTCCTTTTTTTTCTTTCTCTATGTTTTGACAGTTCATATCAACATTTCCATTTCCTTTTAAGGTTTTCATTATTGGTTGAGGCAGTGGGAAGTTTTCCGCGTCTCGCTTTGTAGTATACCAAAAATTGATTTTGACTTGATTTTTAAAAAACTAAATTCTTAATTTAAAAATAATAAACACAATGGCGAACGAAGCTTGTTAACCTTAATAAAGCATTTTCCCAATTAACGGGGACGTCAAAAACTTCGAAATCGTTTTTGTATTACGAAAAGGCACTTTTTTTTAGAAAAACAACAAAGGGAAAAACACAAAACGCACAAAAGGAGGTGAAAAATATGAAAGGTTAAATTTTGTTGCTAACACTCCAACGCTCGGGGGGTTGTAAGCGGCCCCGTTGTACGAATTCCTGAGCGAAGGAATTTACACACGACCTATTAGCTCCGTTCCGCAGTCATTCCGCTGGTGTATGGTTCGAATTTTCTCGTTTTATGTTTTAATATCATTATACTATTCGTTCGCCGCGAAATTAGACTTCGCGAATTTTTTTTTTAATTTATTTAAAATCCGTATTTCCATACTCATATTGTGAATGCGGAGTGTGTCTGTTTGTAACCTCTTCAGGTCGAAACGAAAAAGTGTATGGTTCCCACGCGATAAATAAATCATCTAGTTTTATATTATTAAGAGGGTGTATTCTCTTATGAAAGATTGGATAAGTATTTTCAAGATGTTGCAAATGTCAATAATTAACGGTTGTATTTTTCAATGAGGTTCGCTAGTTTGTCCCCTAATTTAATTTAATAAATTGTAAAAGCAACAAATCTCTATAATATAACTCAAGTAACATCTCTCTGCTTTATACAGGACTAGTTGATACCCGCAACTTTGTTGCGCGAAAATTTCTATATCACGGGAACCGTACATTTTCCCAGGAAAAAAACTATCCTATGTGCTGCTTAGACTAAATAGCTATTAAATAAAAAAAAACATTTGAATCCGTTCAGTAGTTCCGGAGATTAGCGCGTACAATCAGACAAACAAACAGTTTTTTTTTGTCGATTTGTGTTCTATAACTGTTCCTAAGCCCCCCACATTGATTAGTTTGTAAAAATAATTTTACTGGCACGCCAATTTTACTGTTTTATTATATGTATAGATAGTCTGGCTAAGCTAAAAGTTGAACCTAGAAAAAACCTTCAAAATTCAAACATTCTGTAGATGGTATCGCACAATTGTAGTGGAAAAAAGATTTTTATCGTATATCAAAGTGTCGTTTGTCCCAAATAAAATACAATGTATGTAATTCGAAGTATAATTTATTTGCTACAATCAAAATCAGACTCGGAAAACTCGATGGAGGGACAAAATCCTGTTTCTCTTATCTTATTATATGGTATTTATATACATCTTTTATAAGAAACAAAAAATATCCAATTGTAGTCAAATTATAACCGGAAACAAAAGACTGTGTCGTAATAATGTTGCTAGTGAAAATAAATGCTAGGTTCAACTTATAGTAGCCAGACTACATATTATTCAGGATGTCCGTAGCCTAGTGGGTAAGACCTTTGGATCGCACTCGAGAGGGTGCAGGTTCGAACCCCGCTAGAGGCGTGTACCAACGAGACATTTCCTCAAGTACATAATAAGGATGCTCATTGCCGTGGGAGAGCCATGCTTCAACACGAATGGGCCGCCTCGACCGGACTGATACCTCGACCCGTGATATACTCTTTGTTTTCAATTTATTTATTTTTCAACAAAACATAAAACTTTTACAAAAACATATATATATTTCGTGATATGTTCTTCGCTTAACATTTTATTGATACCGAACCCTAGGTGAACTATTGCGTTTTGTATAAAACTCGTAAACAAAGTGAATCATACATACCGAGTACCCCATCAAGGTAAGTTGTTTTCCAATTATTGGGCAGTATGACCCAGGACAATAGGGCCGTTATGACCTGAGAGTACGCCGCAAAGGAGGTCTGCAGCAACATGATACGGTCTCTTATACCCCGGTGACAGAACTCCGACGTGAGGGTTACGATCGGCGTGAAAGATACCGCGAACCTGGAAAGGGTGATTGCTGTTAACCCAGATGACTTAGTGGAGATTTTAATATTGCCAGACGCGTGCATAAATAGTTATGATGTATGAAAAAGAAAACAATGAAGGTGCTACCAGCTATGTTTATTTATTTAATTTATTTATTTATTTATTTATTTATTTATTATATATTTATTTATTTAAAATATTAAATATATTTCCGTTGTCTGGTACCTGTATAACAAGTCCTTCGGGTACTTAGCACAGGGCCAGATTGACGTGGTGTTAAGCGTCCATATTATTATTATTTTTATTTATTTTATTTATTTATTCTTTATGTACATACATGATTTTTAAAACTAACTTAAAGTGGAAAACGCAGTGGCAGTACATAGGTGAGCTTATCTCTAGAAGAGATCTCTGCCAGCAGACCTACGACAAGGTATGGAGAAATATGGAGTAATTATAGATAGTACACAAGTGAATAATGGCAACTAAATAAAACTAAACAAAGACAAAAAACTAGAATAGTACAGAAAAAAAAACAATCTCTGCAAAATAGACTAAGAGCTAATTTAAAATTTATATTAATTTGTATGTATTTAAGTTGAAGTTTGTGCAGGCTCTACTACATAATCAGCAATGATCTATCAACTTCTTAAACGAGCTGATCAAAGGCGATCATAGGCAATGAGTGGGCAAAGTCGAAATAATTTCATAATTGGTTCCCTACGCGTTGCCTTCTCTATGACTAACCTTAAAAACATGAAATGCACTAAAATGTTAACATGAATTTAGTTGCACGAAAACTTATTTTTAATATTTGACCCGTCGCTACACGGAGAATAAGTTAAGGAATGCGTTATTCAATTTTTAAATTAAAAACAAGCAAACGTGCACCTGATATTAGCACACATGTGCGCTTGCATTAAAATGCTATTAAAACGAAAATGAGCGTCGCACCGTTTGCTGGCTATTTTAAGAACGGCTTAAAGATAGTGTAATTACTTTTATAAAAGTAAACACTAAACATCTTTTTCAATACTATATTGTAAGAAATAGATTTTTATACTAAGTTACACTTAACTATAATAATAATCATACTAGTGGACCCGACAGACTTGTCCTGCCGGACTAGTTTGTGAATCAGAACCATTCTCAATCCCATAAAATATTTTAAAAGAAAAAATTTCATCAAAATCGGTCCAGTCCGTACGTGTGAGTCTGTTCGTAGCGGCCATAGGAAGATCTTCCGACCGGGCGAAGTGTTATGCCCGGCCTGGCCGGAGTCCACTTGATACATTTCAGCTGTCGTATATGTACCTTCGAGCTTCGAAATCTTTGCTAGCGCGATGCAAGACTATGCCACATACGCGAACAAGAGATAGACATATTAAGATTCGTTTCATAGATCTGACAAATAATAACATCATAAGTTAGTGATCCAATGGATTTGTTAATGGCGGAATTTAATAATAATGTTGTCATAACTTTCACAAATTAAAAAAAAACCCCTCTATTATTAGCAAAAGTAACTTAACGTCAATTTTTATTACATTTACAGGCTGTCACTTTTGTGACACACGAGGTCGCTTATGTCAAGGATAAAAGTACCCGTGCTGGCAGGCGCAAGGTTAAGGACCAAAGTAAATTGGCCTTCCACTAAATGGAGTACCAACGGCATAGTAGGTCAAGTTGTACTGGTTTTAAGGTTCAGTATTAAAAGATCTCTCTACTAGTTGAGTGTCTAGAGAAAGATAGGTCGTACTAAATTGGTCAATTTTTTGCCAACTGTGCAAGGAAGATTACCAGCGAATAATTCAGTCAAATAACCTTTTTATTGCATAGCGACGCACGAACATGTCTGAGAACTATCAAAGTTGGCGAAAACAATGTTATGGTGGGTTCACAAAAGGGTAAATTTCCCAAACCATTCTTTTATGCGGCATGGCTGAAAATCATCCTTTTTTCTAAAGATATAATTTTAATTTTTGGTTTATAAGTAAAATATACTGTATTTGGTATGGCCCTGTAACTATTTTTCTAAATGATAATTATTTTCCTAGAAAAAAATGTTTAATATTAGCGATTTCTAATTTTGGTGGCTTGTCGCCGAACTATTTTTCTCAATACTAAGATCCAATTAACTGTAAACTTGTTATTTAATTACGTTTCTGTCTTAATTTAGTTGTAATATATGAGTAAATCTTTACAATATATCAATTTTACTGCATTAAGTACTGTATTTAAGTTTTAAAGACACAATTTAGTTCTGTCGTCGAGAATTTTCTCATGTTGGAGTCATATAACAAAAGTTACTTGTATTAAATATATTTCATCCCTAAGGCATACAAAATACGTCATACACCTGATTTTAGTCACACGCTAACGTACTCACGCCTCAATCTATTTTAATGAAAAAAAAAAACATATCCACCAAAACCACCAAAATTAGAAAAAAATGCTAGAACGTGTTGAAATCCACGTAAATCGTAGTGGCCATGTCAAAATGTATACGCTAGTAACACGTGTCGTAGAAGATGAAGAGTAGCAAGCGAAAAACTTTGTACCCCTTTTTACGAAAGACGCGTAAATGTAAAAGAATGAAATTTCTCCCAGCTATAAATGATATAGAGGAAGAGCGTAAAATACCAATGTTATTTTAAAATATAAAGCATATTTAAAAATAAAATCTTACATATTTTTAATGAATGAAACGCTACGCACACCACAACGCGAACAACAAATAATTTGACATGTATAGTCACATAGTCTAAGAGAGGACTATTATATAGGAGGAGGTATTTTATGTAACTAAATTAACTAAATTTTAAGTTATTAATTGCATGTAAACACTTAATTTATTAGAAAGTTGCAAGTTAAAATTTAGTTACTACTTACCCAGATAATTAGAAATTTTTCTATTTTTTTCTGTTAAGTTGGTAAGCGGGGCTTGTCACTTGACACATTTGGACAGGTACATTTCAGCACAATTTAGTTAATTTCACAATTGTAGTGGCGTATTCGGGTACATTTTTTCGTCGTGCTCCTTTTAGTAGGTATTTCAATAATTTATTTCTCCAAAACCTCATCAATAACATAAAATTTAATGACAGAATTTATGACTTCTGTACGTTGTTGATCGTCAATCGTGAGCCAACTAACTTAACTACTTAAATACGTTTGGACATACACTTAAAATTAAGTCACTTAAATTTAGTTACCTACTTATCTACTAAATACGTGTAGATAAGACATTACTGATAAAATAACACGTTGTGAACGAGCCCCAATACAGTATGTGAACTCGCCCTTTCTGGGAGACATGGCACCCCCGGATTTTCCCTATCTGTGTACATACGTTTTTGTTTGTCATTTTTCGGTAACCTACATTCTTTGTGTTTTATATGCTTTGCCAACTTTGATATTGTATGGCCACGAGCGATTGAGCTTTGAATCGAACTTTTGTTTTACATAATAAGGTACACACATTGACAGAGCGTGCCGGGCCGTACCGGGGCGGGGTTCAGCGCAGCGCAAAATGCGCTAAGGCGCACTGTTGACGGGCAGTTAAATATTTTGAGTACATCAATGTGACCACTTTTAAATCACTCTTGATTCGTTATACTAAAAATATTGTTATATTCTACTATTTGTACTTAAATCTATCAGAGTGTTTTAGCTTTTACCAAAGATTTTCTTTATTTATTAATGTATTCTACATGGTAAAAAGTAAAATAAAATTTATAAGATTCTATTCATTATCTCTTTAAAATGATTTATAATATATTCTACAATATCGATTTCCTACCAAAATATTTTGGACTACCTAATAAACCGTTTGTTTTAATTAATTTGTACCAAAAAGTAGAAATCTACTAAATGTGGTCACACTGTTGAAGGCTTGTCGGGTCGTGTCGCATCCGCCGCGCAAAAATCCGCCCCGTTAGACCCGGCGCGCTCTGTCAAAGGTGTGCGATCCGCGCATCCGTCTCCATACAATTCGTATGGAGGCGGATTTTTCCGCTGGGACCCGGCACGCTGCGGTACGGCATAGTATGCTCACACCTATAATGTGATTTTATTATTGCGACTATGAGAAAAAGTTTGTGAAATAAACATTAATATACGGGGTGTAACAAACAAAGTTATTTTTTTGGGGGTGGCTCTATCATAGTTCACTATAAAAGCTTACGTTTCATGCCTTAGGTTATACAAAAACGTACCTCAACCTCAGTCAATGTTATACAGAGTTTAAAAAAGTGAGAGATGTGAAATAAGCAGTAAAATAACCTTTCACTTACACCTTAAGGGCTTTCTACACGGCATGAACAAACATCACGCAAAGGAGATGATGCATTGCATTTTCAATCTAACGCCATGAACTGATGGTGCATTTCTGATATTAATGTTGTAAATATTCGTGTTTGACAAACCTTGACGCAAACACGACTTCGATGCACTCCAAATTGAGTCAATGTTATACAGAGCTTAAAAAAGTGAGAGATGTGAAAAAATATGAGAATTTTCTGCAATCTTTTGCATTTGCCGTACCGAAAGGGTAACTTTTTCAACTTGTCTATGGGCAAGTTTGTGACGCTAGGGCGTTTCTCCACATTATTTACTAAAACTGCTCTATGAACTGTAAACTGAAGTTTATAATTATATCGCTTTATGATAATTAGGACGCAAACGAGCAGACGAGTCACCTGATGAACAGCGACTGTCGTCGTGCCATGATACATGGACACTTGTCACATCAAAAGCGTTGCAAGTGCGTTGCTAAATGTCCAAAAACAAAAAACTCGACTACAGAAACCGTTGCAATTTAAACAATTGCAATATTCGAATTTGGCGCCAAGAATCCTCCATTGTGTCTTTTTATTTTATTTTAATATTTGTGTAATTGTAAATACGAATCTAACGGTACCTCTCAAGCCAAAATCCATCAAGTCGTAATTATACATACATACATTCTGCCGTGGGAGAGCCATGCTTTGGCACAAATGGGCGGCTCAACCGGAGCGATACCACGACCTCACAGAAAACTGGCGTGAAACGGCTTTGGGCTGTGTACCGTTCAGTGAGTGAGTTTACCGGTGTCCCAACTTCCATTATCCCTCTATTCCCTCGTAAAAGCCGGCAACGCCCTTGCGACTCTTCGGATATCACGAGTGTCCATGGACGACGGCAGTTGCTTTCCATCAGGTAACCCTGTCGCTCGCCCCGTAAATGTCATAAAAAACATACACACATACTATCGAAAAACATTACCCTCCTTCTGGCGCTATCGGATAAATAAACTTTGTTCCTATCATCTTATAAAGGGTGCTATTCATCGTATTTAAACACGTCTGCCAGATCAGCAGTAAATTAACCTTTCACTTACTCCTTAAGGGCTTTCTACACAGCGTGAACAAACATCATGCAAAGGTGATGATGCATTTTCAATCTAACGCCATTTGAACTGTAATGTTGTAAATGTTCGTGTTTGACAAACCTTGATGTCAAACACGACCTCGATGCACTCCAAATTGCACCCTCAGTTCAGGGCGTAAGATTGAATTATGGGTGTATCTTTGCATATTAATGTTGTAAATGGTGTCCATCGAGTATAGCGATTTTCAATCGTCCGCCATGAACTGAGGGTGCAATTTTAATTGCATCGAACTGTACCTTGCGTGATGATTGTTCCCACCGTGTAGAAACCCCAATACTCCACATTAATTAAACCATTTAACCACAAAATACCGAGATTATAATAACCTTTATTACCACAAGCCGTAATCTGAAAACTCGACGAAATACTTTTACATAAATATTAAAATATTTTCATATTTCATACACATTATGCCCAAAGCGTTTTCACATTGTTTGTTCTCATTGTTACTGTTATTTAAATGCGAGATTGGCGTATTAATAATTACTTCTCGAAAGCTCGCTTCGCTAGACGTATTCATAAATAAAAGCTATTGCCCGCGACTATGTCCGCGAGAAACTTTATAAATCCCGTTTTTACAACATTTCTTTGATTACTGATCGGCTTTTATTAGTCCTAGCGTGATGTTATAAAACCTTCCACGATAAACAAACCGACGAATACAACATTTTTTTTAAATTCTGACCAGTAATTCCTGAGATTGTCGCGTTTAAATAAACATACAAAGTATTCTTATATAGAAGGGTTTTGCTCGCGGTTTCATTTGTATTTCGTTAAGTAGTCTCACCCTAGCGTCCGTGGTAAGACCTTTGGTTCGCACTGGAGAGGGTGCAGGCTCGAACCCGGGTACCCGGGAACCCGGAGGCGTATCCAGTGAGATATTTTCCGATCTCAAGTACATGATACGGATGCTCACTGCCGTGGGAGAGCCATGCTTCAGACGAGTGTGCCGGCCGGAGTGATACCACGGCCTCACAGAAAATCCGCGTGAAAGGGCATTGTGTTGTGTTTCGTTCAGTGACTGATTTTACCGGAGGACCAACTTCCCTAATCCTCTATCCCTATCCCTATTCCCTATCACCTCATAATAAGGCCATCTAGCACTGGCGACTCTTCGGATGTTACGAGTGTCCATAGGTGACGGCAGTTGCCTTTCATCAGGTAACCTGTCTGCTGGCTTGTCCCCTAAATATCATTAAAAAAGAATGAAATTGGGCAATGTTAATATACAAAACTCAAAGGTGGCTGACGAAATTACTGCCATATTGATCTACTAACGTGTGCGTTAGTAGACCTCCACCCGGCTTCCACCCAGCTTTGAACCTGCACTCTCACCAGTGCATACCAAAGACCCTACCCACTAGGCCACGGACGCTCTAATTTCAAGTTGGATTGCGTACAATTCAATTCAATTCAATTCAATCTTTTATTTACATGAGTTACAGAGACTCACTTGTTAGTAAAGGCTTAAAAATTATGTTAGTAACAATTACATTATTTTAGATTTAAATTGAATTATTTTAGCAACTAATTATATGCATCACTTCTGCTCCATACCATAAAATGGTTTTGAATTAGAATAATATAAGTTTGATGTGACTACCTAGCTAATAAAGTAGGTAAATTATAATATTTCACAAAACTGTCTAGTTGTGGTGAGTGTTGATGTTAATACTAATATAATAAGTGAAAAAGTGCGTTTGTTTCCTTGACGTCATAATGAAACAATCAATCGACTTGATTTTTGGCATAGACTTAGTTGATAAAAATTCAAATTCTTTATTAAACATACAATAGTATACAATAGTATAAAGAATGCAGAGTACATCACGCTGCAGCACAAAGATGAAGAGTAACATAGGCTAATTTTGGTCTTAGAAAAATAAAAATTTCTCAAAACATTCTATTTCCACGCGAGCGAAACCGTCGGCAAAAGCTACTGTACTAACATATAAGCGACATAGAGTCTAACATAACATGGCCGTGTCTAGATCGTTCCGGTCTTCCATCCAGAACTTTCAGAATAACACCTCATACATGAAAGGGTTTTAATAATTTTTCGTGGTAACATTTTAACCGGTTGGATGTTAATGAATAATAAATGGTGCAAAGTCTAAAATTACCGTTTTGTCTAATTCTAATCCTTTAACGTCGAGATCAATTCTTGTGACGGTCCTTCTAACATCGGACATCGGAGAAGCTAGTTGCCGTGTTAATAAATGTTTAAATGTCTTATTCATTTTGCCGGTTAGCTCAATTTATACATCGACGGTCAAGAACCAAATACTGCTAACTACAAAATCGAAATTTTACAGGAGAGGAAAAAAACTTAATATAAATTTAATATTATAGTTATTTATATACGCAATGTTCTTATGAAAATTGAAGTTCTTAAGAAAAATACTACACTTTATTACTGGCGACATTTTTTTATTAGAAATAACGACAAGAACAATATTTTGTTAGTAGAACGAAACAAAAAACCAATAATCTAAAATAGTAGACAGCAGTATTCGGTTCTCAACCGTCGATATGTATTATAATAAATTTAATTGATGCGAGCGACTTTGGGCTCTCATACGACACACGTGATTTTTTTTATATCACTATGGCAAGAAAAATCAATCAATCAAAATATTTTTATTCGAAGTGAGAACTTTAAGTTACTGCTTCATTAATCGATAATAAAATTTTAACGAAATCAATAATAAATGCGGGCTCTTACGCAAAAAACACAATTTTTACCGTAACATAGCAAACCTATGTTCGCTATGTTACGGCACGGACTCCTTCGTGCATTCAACTCGTACTTGGCCGATTTCATTTCAATCAATGTAATACAGATTACTTATCAAATAATATAATAAACATATGTAGCGTTATATTTAATATTTAACACGATTCTCGAAATAAACGGAATTATTAAAAGGTTCATTAATTGGAAGAGGAAAAAAAAACTGATGAAATTTCAATTAGCAGTGAATATTGGTTCTGTCGGACGTTCAACTTGTACGACGGGTATTTGAATTATTTTTAAATCGGGACCTGAAAAGATTAAGTTAAAAACACAAGCGAGATAAACCACTGTACGTGCCGTCGGAGAGCCATGCTTCGGCACGAATAGCCGGCACGATCGGCCAGACATACCACAGCCTCACAGAAAACTGGCGTAATACGGCGTTGTGCTGTGTTTCGTTCAGTGAGTGAGTTTACCGGTAGCCCAACTTCCTTAATCCCTCTATCCCTATTCTCATTTCCTTACAAAGGCCGGCAACGCACTTGTGACTCTTCGGATGTTACGAGTGTTCATGCACGACGGCAGTTGCTTTCCATCAGGTAACCCGTCTGCTCGCTTGCTCTCTAAATATCATAAACAAATAGAAATACCGCGGCTTCACAGAAAACGTGCGTGTTAAACAAAAATTATTGATTACAAATTATTATAATAGTGGGCTAAAACAAATACAGAATCACAAAAAAAATTCTAAATTCTGTTGTGAAATAAGTAAGATATTAGCGATTTAACTTTTCCACCCATCTCTTTCTCTGAAAACGTAATTTAGTATGTTACGAGTACTTATGTATTTAAAACAATTCTTGTTTATTAAATTAGCTTAAAGACATATTATTGTTATTTTCCATCTTTTAGGTAAAAGATGGACCCGTGCGAGTTTGTTACGCCGGTTCTTCTCGC
>JAOTAV010086143.1:0-11935 GCA_026546445.1 Cyclargus thomasi | reverse complement strand
TTTTAATGTTTTCAGCTTTGTCGAAAAAATTAAATGTAGTATGGTGTATTTTAACGAGCTGCTCTTAAAATGTGCAAGTGTTCTTATACCAGTAGCGGGGTATCAAATCTTAAAGGTAAGTAAAAATAATAAATAAATTAATAATAAGAATAATAACTCCCACACTGGCTTCGGTGACGGTGGTTGGTTTTATAGAAATCAGCCACTTGAGTCACGATGCGATTCCGCGTGGGATCGCTCCCGATTTCGGAAACTTCTGTTAAAAGTGTTTTCGTGAAAACCTTTCCATTTCCGCGTAAAATCTCATCGTGAATCAGGGGGCAGGCTTTTTGCGCGAAGTAATTTTTAATGCCCGAGTGTGTGCGTAGTACACAGGAGCACTCTCTATTTCCTTACTATCATAACCCAGAAGGACGAATGAATTTTTACATGCCATGTTTCCAACGCGGCAATAGGGGTATTTAGGGTTGTAATTAGGGTTCCGTACCCAAAGGGTAAAAGTAATAGCTGGAGGCTTGATAATTTCGAATGAGATACTTTGAGTACCGGGGAAGGACATAGGATCATTGTTGTATCAACTGGGATACTTTAATCCCGAATTCAATTATCGTACTCACGCCATAAAATATATCTTAAATTTTAAAAATATAATATCTGGCATTATTCAAACAAAACTTTGGTTTGAATAATGCCAGATACACAAGAAGACAAGGGGTCAAAAATACGGCAAAACGTTTCAAGAAAAAGTAGGTTGTGCCCCTCCCTTCGCTTTTGAATCATCTTTGCGATGGAGATATGTTAAAATTCGGACTCTCCTACTTTAAGTTGTTTCAGTTTGTTTTAATATCTATATATTAATACTCGGGCGAAAAACATTGTATCCCTTTTTACGAAAGACGCGTAGATGTAAAAGTATGAAATTTCTACCAGTTATAGTCTATATGGAGGAGTAGCATTGAATACCAATATTATTTCAAAATATGCTTCTTATATATTGCTTATCTTGTATTAATTAATAAAACGCTACGCACACTAAAATATTTTGACATGACATAATTTTTTAAATAAAATTAACGGGTCGTAACGACTATATTTTTATAGCTCCTCTACAGAACGAATTTAAATACTTATGGTCGAATTTCGTTCACAGGGCAACCTCATGGCAACCTCTAGTTATTTTTTAGTCTACCTGGTTAATGTATGTTAACGTGTAGACAAGACGTTGTATTATCTGTCACATGACGATGTACGCTTGTAGCAGCATATTAGGTGCCTATTACATCATACGAGTATATGCAGCGATTGGTCGCTGATGACGTGTACGACGACAAAAACCGTGCGAGAACCCCCAATACGTTTACTTCTCTTAACGCACTCCACTTTGTAACACATACAATGTACCAAAACATGTTATTCTATTTTGATAAATAGTAAATAATTTAATAAATATTTTTTGTTCTTGCCTTACAGTCGACACAGGAAGGTCAATTTCGGATAGAATTTTTCTCTGTATTCATTGGTACCATAGTTGAAATTGGAATGCCTTTTATACTAGGCGATATTCTTTTAGAATCGGTAAAAAAACATGTATTACATCCAATATAATAGTAGCCGCACATTGATAATAATCTTGGCGTATTTAAATATTTTGTGTTTATTTTTTTAACAACAAATCAAAACTAACTTTCAAAGAAAAAACGAAAATAATAAAAAGAAACTAAAAGTATAAAATAATATTTTTTCTTTAAAACTGCCTTTTTCAGAAATCGCTGAAACCCCAGCCTACTTCTGTAGACAATCTTTTTCTTATTTTGAAATCGGTACCAGCTTATATAACAGCTCGCTCACGCTTCGGCGACGCAAATGAGCTTATTTGTATTTGCACCAGACTACCAATGCCGCCGTATATGCAGAGAAGCTATGTGCAGTGTGCACCATAATATCACATGTAAAGTACGCGCACACTTTGACGGAGTGTGTGGAGCCGGGCGGGCTGGGGCTCAGCGCATCGTAAAATGCACTATCATGGCAAACTATTTGGGTATCGGCTGCCCGTGGGCGGAGGACAATTTTGTCGCCCCCTTGGAATTTTTAAAATTTTTTTTTTACAAACATTAAGAAGGTAAAATAACGTGAACAATATTTGTGTGAATAAAACTTTACACAAATATTGTTCACGTTTTCTTTCATATAATTTTAGGGATTTATTTTCTGCCAAATACTGATACTTTCATATAATTCAAAGTACCATTACAGCAGTGCGGATACGGGCGGTTAGCCAAGATCTTTACGTTTTCGCTTCTTTGTAGACTCGCCAAACAAAATGTATGGATATGACATAAGGCGTAACGAACGCTTATGTCATTTCCATACATTTTGGCGATTCTACAAAGAAGCGAAAACGTTAAGATCTTGGCTAACCCCCACGATCTAATTTTCAAGAATTTTTCGGCAAGACCCTCCATCAGTATTTTGCAAATTTTACGCACGTAGGTATGGTATTCCTAGAATTCATCACAGAATAAGTACATAATATGAAAAAATCCGGGCTTTTTAAGGGCTCCGACTTTATAGTTGTGTTAGAAATATGAAATTGTCATATACTTAGAATATTTTATAATTTCCTCTGAAAATTTGCCGCCCCCTAAAAAGAGCCGCCTGGGGCGAACCGCTCCCGCTGCTCCCCCTATGCTACGCCACTGCCACCAATCACGCTTTTTGGTGATGAGTGGTTTTGTACTGAACGTAATTGTATGCAAATTTAATAAACACAGAGGATATATTAGCGAAAAATAAAGGACATATTTCATTTCACCCATTATACAATTTATTTCAAAAGTACCAATTCAATGAGGGTAACACCGTAGGCCTTACAGAAAACTGGCGTGAAACGGCGTTGTGCTGTGTTTCGTTTAGTAAGTAAGTTTGATGGCCCAACATCCCTATTCCCATTCCCTCATAAAGGCTTTCAACGCACTTGCGACTCTTCGGAGGTCACTAGTGTCTATGGGCGACGGCAGTTGCTTTCCCCCTTAAAAAAAATAAACACACTTGAACTATATTATACTCATTGAAATCAGAATTTACAAAATAATAAAATAGAACCCCACGCGTACGAGGTCGCGGGCAGAAGCTAGTTAAAGAATAAATATTACTAATTACTTTTAGTTTCTTATTGATTATTTTTATTTTTCTTGGAAAATTGCTTTAAATTTTTTGTTTACAATAATAATAATAAATATATACATAATTATTTAATTACGCAAATAATGTTTTTATCGGGGTTTTTATCCTGGGTATATTAACGAATGTATCTCACCAGCTTTATTATGTAGTTTATCAAGTAGGAAACATAAATGATCAAGGGCCTGTTTCACCGGTTACAGTCTATTTATTTGACAGATTTTGTATGGAGCGTCTATCAAAAAAGTTGTGAATAGCCTAACAGAAACTTTAACAGTAATCGGTGAAACAGGCCCTTTAATATGGCGATAGGTGTTAGGGAAGTGTATTTATTTTCAGATACCCAGTTTAAAAGTTACAAGGAAACAGATGAAAATCTATAGCTAATTACATACTGGTCAAAATCATAGTCGTAGTCGGACAAATTAATATTTTCCTCTGCAGAGTGAGAAGATGCGGCAGGCGGTGTACTCGTGCGGGTGGGAGTCGCACCCGCATGCGGGCACACGCGGCCTTATCAAGTTGCTGCTGCTGCGAACTACTCGTCCCGTCGCCCTTTATACACTTTTCAGAGTCGTCTCGCGCGACGCGCTAACTGATGTAAGTGTTGCTGAAAAGTAAATTATTACGAGCTAGGATGCTGTCGTTGCTTTAGAGAAATACAGGCACCAAAGGCTTTGACCATACATTCGGAAATCTCCCCCCGCTAACGGAAAATAATTAATAAAAACAAGAAACAAGAATTCCTTGTTAGGGATTATAGTGTTATTTATATCGTATTGTATGAAAAAATCGTTCAACTCAACCGGTTAGTTTTGCAGTTTATACAGTCTTTTACAAAAAATCGATGTCCACGGTATATTTTTTTTTGACTAACTATAAGCGTAAGATTGCGTAAAAATTTTAAGGTCTGATATTCAATATTTTAAACGGTCGCCTTGAGCCTCTGAGTCTAAAGCCTTCTTTTCTTCTTTTTACTACGTAAATTAAGGCACATCTTTACATATTAGTATTTTACGGGCTTTCCGATTTATAGATGTTAACCTAATGGTTAGATCAGAAGAATTCATTTAATAATTTTAATGAATTCTTCTGATGCTTAACCAATCATCATTGCAGTCGACGCGGCGTTATAACTTTAAACACTTTTTTTTTCTTTCAGATGTTCCATGTTGCGTACGCCATTTTTAACCTAATGAATGCAATGTGGGATTAAGACCGTTCAATTTTAATGTTCCATATAATGTTAATTCACCCTTTAAGAGTAGATGATTTGAAAATTATCAAAGTACAGAATAAAAACCAGTTCATTTCGAGTTATCGCCGCAATAAAGCAAGAATGGTAGCACTTAGTGAGTTGAATTTTTATTTAACTTCATGAACAATGCTGCAGTAGAAGAATGCTGTAAGACATAAAATTTGCAAGACTTCGGAATCCAGGGATAGACCATTGTATATTTGAACGCGCTAATCACAGGAGCTTTTGGCCAGAATTGAAAAATTATTTTTGTGTGGTTAGACCATATATCGAGAAAGGTTAAATAACAGTAACATAAAGCTGTATAACATCACGCTACGACCACTAGGGGACGAGCAGTAATAAAAAAAGGTAAAATGTAAAAATTTAATAATTTGTAATGTTTCACGCGAAAGCGGTCAGGGGCAACACAGAACACTAGTAAATAGTAATAAATTTAAACACTCAAATCATTTTCATTTTATTCATTAAGAGCATTGAATAATATGTCGTAATTGAAGAAGTGCTGATGTGCTAGTTGTTGAAGAAGCTTAATTATTATTATTTATTACTAGGTAAGTAAGTTTCGTGAATTGAAAAGTCGTAAGTTTATTAAACTCTGTAAATTTGTTTGTTTGTCTTTTATTGTCATTTCTACTGTAGCTTAATCATTTTATTTTCTTTATTCTTGTTCCAGAAGAGTTGTTGAAGAAGAGGTGACGTATTTTACTTATTCGACAGCCATTAGAATATTATAAATAGCGTAGCATTGTCGACAAACCTGAAAAAAAGCAAAATGTAATAAAAAAACATTTCAGGTATAGTTGAGTTTGTAAAAATAGAAGCCTTGTAAACTTAGGTCCGTGCCTAATACTAAGGCCCGTAATTATAGTCAGTGCTTGATACTGCGAGCATGATCAAGGAATTTTGAGATGCTATTTTCATTCATGAAAGTCTCTTTAAGAATGAAAACAGCATCTCAAAAAATTTTATCATGCTCTTAAGTACTAAGCGGTTTCTTTGTGTCGTCTTTTTCTATTTATTGTATCATTATTTGTTTCAAGTGTACAATAAAGTGTTAAATAAAAAAAAAATAAGCGCTAACTACTTATACGGGCCTTAGTATGGACACATTCTTAAGGTAAAAACGGTAAAAACCAAAGGGTAAAAACGGCACCCTATTACTAAGACTTCGAAGTCTGTCTATCTGTCTATCTCCATTCTCAAAGCCCAACTCGCATTTGGCGGGCTTTGATAGCATTTAAAATGTTCTAGGAATTAGTATAACTCACTTCAGCAAATGTATCCAGACACACGGGCACGAAGAGAGTCTTCAAGACTATCGGGCGAATGGTTCTCGTTAGCATAAACAGAATTGTCTTGCGAATTTTGATGTCTGGGTTCATCTCCCATCCGCATGTGTATATAGACATTCGAAATTCCTCGCCCTGGGAATAGTTTCAGCGGTTCAGCTCTTAGACTTAATAGAAATACTTAGGCACTAACATTGTGTACCCTAGGATATGAACTGGAATTATGAAGAAACTTTGTTTATAAAGCAAGGTTAGGTGCATTTAGTTTAAAATCCACGCTAATATAATTTGTACGCAAGTGTCTATCTTCGAATTTTTTTCATGACGAGGACCTGCGTGGGTCCGTCGAAACCAAGGCGCACGAAGTTTCGGGCACAGATAATATATGACAAAATACGTACTGGACTGGAAACGTTTGTGGCTCGCCGAAGTCTCAGTAAATGCGGATTGAAATAAAGGGTTGATCGAATTTGGTTGTCCAATCGAATTTCCAATCCTACAGAACTAAATCACAGTTTGATACTACTGATAGATAGATAACTGCCTAATTAATCACTAGATACATCGGCTTATGTGTATTAATTAGTACAAATTAATAATGATTTCGTATTCATTATGACAGATAAACTATTGCATACGTTATAAATGTACCTTTACATCTTTCTGGTATAAAAAGTCCTATATGTCCTTCCTAAAAAAAATCCCATTTATAATTTTGAGTATGACTTTGTGTATTTAGAGAAAAGCCTTTAACAATCGCCGTTATTTATTTAATTACTAAGCAATTCATTTTAAAAAATGTTGTTTTCATAACAAAATAATATTTAAATAAGTATGCTTATCCCAAGCATCTATACATATAATAAAACAATAAAATTTGAGTGTCTGTACATTTGATATTTTTATAATCAATGTGAGGGGTGATAAGGAACAGTAATAGAACACATATCGACAAAAAAAAGTTGTCTGTTTATCTGTTTGTAGGCGCTAATCTCAGGAACTACTGGACGGATTTGAATAAATCTTTTTTTGTTTAATAGCTATTAGGTCTGGGCAACATAAAGTATACCTGTCTTATTATGAATAAGCGTTATTAATTGTTTTTAAGTTCTTACTGTGTCCATAAGAAGATCGCTGTAATAGCTGGGCAATAAGAATTGTGATCCCGTCGCAAAGAAAAAGAATGTGAATTCCAATGGCGTCTCTTTCTTACCGAGGGCCTGTAGATAAGAAATATAATTAAAAATATACAGAAGTAACGTATATAATTTAACAAAACCGTGCCATATACCTTACAGATAAAAATTTTATGTAGAGACATACCTTTACGACTTGGAACGCAGAGAAGGAAACCATCAGTACCGTGATCTTCATCAAAATTTCATAGAGAATCATAAAAATTTTCTGTATGATAGCTATAAACCTAAAAAAGAAGTTTAATTTTTATTAGTTCAAAATTAAATGAAATATTAAAATAATGTCAAAAGCACCTTCAGTAAGACTGAATATACCTGTATGTGGCTTGGAGCCTAACGTTGACTCCTCTTAGAACTTCTAATATTTTTCGGGGGTCGGTTTCAGTTTTGAACGCTTTTATTAACCTGTGCCTAAGGAGGTCTAGCTCGGCGCAGCAGTGCAGCATAAAGATGGGAGCGAGAGCATCGAAGCCGAGACAAGAGATCAGAGCGCACGAATCGAATCCGATTTCCACGCTTTGCATGATCGCAAATATGTACGCAGTGCCCTTCAAGTTGTTGAGAAACGTAGGTAAGTGGAAGTCGAAAATCGGAATGAATTGAAAATTCCTCTTAATCGCGTAGTAGAACATGAGAGTGAAAGATTTAACGGGAAAGGCGGAGCAGGTGATCGTCGCACAGACGAACCACAACTTGCTAACGCCGATCTTCTTTTGTATGTAAGCGTCTACGATCTCCTTTTCGTCGGGCGGGAAATTTTCGGCGTCGATGACGTCCTGATCCATCGTATCTATCAACTCGCCGAACGATTTCCTGTGATAGATGAGGATGTTATACTTTGTGAAAGTCATGAGCGCCACGGTGAGCATTATTCCATTTTTGATTACTTCGTCGTAGTTCTTGGCGGGGAAATCGTGGACGACCACAGAGTTTAGAATGAACATGAAGCTACAAAAGACGAAGATGTTCCCGATGACCACCTTCGCTTTCCAGATATTGTTGCGTTCGCATTTTGGATGCGTTCCGATAATTTGGGCGGATTTCCTAATTATTTTGAAAAGATCGTCAAACTTTCGTGATTTTGTCGCCATTTTGCCGTCTACTGAGCGTTGGCACTGGTTTTAAAAAGTGATATGAATCGTTACAAAATATTTTTAAGCTCTCCGACTATAAAGTCGCATGTTTTATATTTATATTATTCTTTTTGATAAAGGCATTATATATAATACCCTAGAGTCTGTAGTACCGTATACGATATAATAACATGTAACTTAATTTTCAACACAGTGTTTACTGATAATTTTTATCATGGTACATTTTAGAACTCGCAGTTACACCAACCACTCTTCCTACCAATATTCTTCATTATAATAACAATTATGAAAACGGTTAATTAACTATTTAGGTCCATTAATTAACCTTTAAGAAGATTCATAAGTTTTCTGAGTATAATCCTAATTATTTTTTCAGTTACGACTTTATACGTACAAGCATGGCTCATAATATTTCTGGGAATATAAAACTGTATCTGACACTAACTATCCACCACGGGAAATATTGAGACATTCTAATAGCTTCGTTGATTACGTAATTATATTTTTATCGGTTGCATTTCTTTTTTATTATGGGGATATATAATTAGATTCCAACGTGCCATTTCACCAATTTCTTTTACTTAATTGGACAAATCCTGTTATTCAGCAATTTTTTTTTTAATTTTAGTGAAAAAATTCAATGTTCAGATTCTAGAAGATGGAACGGAACACTGTATGTTTAGATTTTATTTATGAACTAGCTTTTGCCCACGACTTCGTCCGCGGACAGGACGATTTCATATTTCCCTTTAAATTTTGAGATGTTCTGGGGTATAAAATGGTCATAATGCGATAATTAATGGTGTCTGGTGTGATGGCAGTGATGATGATTATGAATATAATTTATATTGTAGTAACATATGCTTTAAGTTCTTAAAACAACGCCGAAGACCCCGAAGTCGTATCTGTAAGGAATCACGAGTTCTCTCAGTACCTTCAGAACCATGGTATACCTTGGTACCAAATACACATTTTGGTAACATATACCTGGAACGCTTCTAAGGAAACTATTATTTTACAATATTCATAATATATAATATAGGTTTTTGAAGGGGCCCATGAAAAAAATGTTATTTTAATTTTAAAACAACCGATAAAAACTACTTCACAACATATATATATCGACAAATATATGAGTAAAATATTGGAAAATATACAGGAGTTATAGATTATTATATCTTAATTTTTATGATTTTTCAAAACAGTCACTCCTTTGCAACTTCACGGCAGTATGATATTACACTCTTAGTAGAAGATCAGAAAGATAACTACTAGCCATATTGCACTTAAACAGCATTAGTGGTAATCCACTACTTGCAATGACATTTTTAAGGCCATATTATAATTAATATGGCCTTAAAAATGCCATTGCAAGTCACTTGTAAATTTGTTTGTCTTTATAAAAGTATCAGCATAAGCTTTGTAAGATTGAAAATACACTTCGCAAGACCGTTATAAGGCAATCCTTAACCGTTATAAGGTAATCCCAATAGGCCAGGGTGAATATACTTATAAAGTGCGCCCAAATCCACACTTACCTATATCAATCTATAAGTGGGTTATAAGACTGAAAAATAAATGATCTTGGGATATTTGTAAGATTATTTATTGCTAGCTGTGGATTTTTATATTTACTCTAGCTCATCAGTTAGAGCTTGCGTAGACTTTCTACATGTCTCTGGTTAACAAGGTATAAATATCTGATTTCACAGTTAGTGGGTAAGGAAAAAGTTATTTTTAAGTATAAAGTCATCGAAAACGTCAGATTAAGATGGAGGGTTTTAAAAATACACCAAAAAACCCTCCACATAAAGCATTGATACTTTAAATGTAAGGTAAATCTATTATAACATAAAACAACAAAGCCTCATGTTTTCTTAACCAAGCTTCCTAGATATTTAATGTCACACTCAACTACATGTATTCGGTCTTGCTGTCTAAAATAATGTAGAAATGTTCGATGTAAATATTTTTTTTTTATAACTTATTATAACTTAATTTTCTTTTTTATAACCTTATGACTGTAGCGTTTGTTATAGCGTTAACCTACCGCTAAAACAAAAAAATCTCTTATTTTTTCTCCATTTTACCGAATCTACATAATGTACAGGAACTTTACGACGCTTACAAGTTACTACAAAAATAGCACTCTTACCTCCTAAGTTAAGTTAAGTAAGTTCTCAGCTTATGATAAATTTCAACAGCATTATCACTGAACTTAATTTTCATAATAATTAATAATTATTTATTGTATTTTATGATGGAAACGCATTTGCAATTCATCTGATGTTGCAGATGTCTAAGTTTTTTCATTAAAAATAATGAAATTAATATTTAATTTCATTTAAAAAATTACAGCATTTCTTAATAATTTGAGGTTGCATGATTAAAAAAAAGAGATGCTGTTTTCACGAATAAAGAGACTTGAAAGTCTCTTTATTCATTAAAACAGCATGAATTACCGTAAACGTTATCTTATATCATGAATGATATAAGATAACATTTACGGTAATTCATGTATACAGATTAGAGAGTTTTTTGAATGATATTTTGGGGGCAAGCGAGTAGACGGGTTACCTGATGGAAAGCAGCTGCCGTCGTCCATGGCCACTCGACATCCGAAGAGTCGCAAGTGCGTTGCCGACCGGTTTGGGGAATAGGGAATGGAAATATAGGATATGGGATATACTCATTTATTGAACGAAACATAGCACATCTCCATTTCACGCCAGTTTCCTGTGAGGCCGTGGTATCCCCACCATTCGTGCCGAATCCTGGCCTCCCACGGAAACAGTATCAAAACTATTGATTTTGAAGTTGAATAATATAAATTTACTATATTAGATACATTTGAATCTGATACGCTAAGGAGCAAAATTAATCATAATGTCGTGTTTCCGCAATTAGGTGATTATAGTTAGCGGTGTGATATTGCACGTCGCAGCTTGAAATGGATACTCGGAGCGCCTGATACGGGATGATATGACCACAATAGACATAACGTACCAGTAAGGCTACTAATGTTGTACTGATCATTTATTTTTTAACTTCAAATAATTGACCCCTAACTTCAGCTGTATGTCTTAAGAAACCGTATGAAATTAGGTGCTATTATATTAAACATTGGCAAAATCTTTCAGGATGTTATGTAGGTATGTACAATCAGAGAAGTTGAAAGAGATATAGATCGAGGATGAAATTAACTTGGTCGAGTTATGTCAAACTCAGCCGACAGATAGCGACTCACATGGAATTGACATATTCCAACCAAATGATGTAAGTGTGTCAACTGGCGACTGCTGGCAGCGGGGATCGGACTGTTAACTTAAGAGACCACTTAGCATTAGGAGGCGGTTGGTAAAACTGGACATTACAAGTGTTTTGAAAATGAGTTTAACATAGCCGTCATATTGGTCGGCGCACACCGTGACTTGCGTTGTTTATAACTAACAAGACGCCGCGCGCCGATTTTTCGATTGACTAGAAGTCGGTCTACTGGTTCGTTATATCCTTTGTGATATGAGCGTGAAATAAATGTGTCAGCTATTTCAAATCACGATTCCCGTCTGTCCCAGCATCGCGTCAAACCGCCACAAAGCATGAACCGCTAATTACCTTTGTACTATATGTATAGTGCATATATTACGTGAATAGGGAAGATGCGTGTAAAACAAAATTTGTTGAACGCAAATTATTATGATAGTAGGCTAATAGATATACGGAATGACAAAAAATCTCGGAATTCTGTTGATAAATAGATATTAGCGATTTACGTTTTTTACCCATTACTTTCCCTCAAAACGTAATTTATTTTATTTATTTATTTATTTATTTTATAATTTTTGTGCACAGGAAACATTTACAAAAGAACAGTTTATACAGTAAGACGACACAAAGGATCTGCTTATTTCT
>JAOTAV010086132.1:0-11936 GCA_026546445.1 Cyclargus thomasi | reverse complement strand
AAAAATTATCAAATCAATGGTTAAAAGTGAACATCGAACATATACCTTTTTTTATAATAATACAAACTTGAGTAAAAAATGTGTCTTTCTAGGATGATATTTGTTTTTTTTTATTTTTAGATATAGAGGAAAAATAACTTTTGTTTTTGTCAAACTCTTTCTGATCTTCCCGCCAAAGGTGGAGTGAAAAATAAAAATATGAAGAATTTTAATTTAATGAATATGTTTGATAATAATTTTAAAATAAACACAAACAAATAATTTAACAAAAAAGGAAGTAGAACTAAGACAGAATCACCATACTTCATGTTTCTTAAGGACAAGGTACCACAGAAATATATAGATTTATAAAAAAAAATATTATTTTTTCTATTTTAAAGAATAATTTTATAATTTTTACAATAATTTTCTCTAAATTATGAATGATTTTTTAGTTTTTACTAATTTTCTTAAAATTTATAAATAATTTTCATATTTCTAAATAGTTTTATTTATATTGATAAACAACCCTGTAAAATAGATTGTCTAAATTAAATCTAAATATTTATTGAAATTGTAGTGATGATTTTTTTACATTTATTTATTTAACACAGTAGTTTCATTTCCTCCTATTTTGAAATTTGTTACTGCTTAAAATTAGATCAGCTTTATCATTTTTCTTCTAAATACAATCTTAAATTGTAATTCCTTTGGATTTTTTCTTTTGTTTTCTTACCCTAACTAACGTAAGTCTTTTCTTCGAGTTTTCTATGTTTTGACAAATAATTAGACCGTTCAGTTTCTTTATGGTTTCTTTTTCATCTATTTGTGAATCCTTTTTTTCTACATTTACTGATTCATCATTTTTAGATTTTCAAATTTTTTCTTTACCACCGGTATTTCATTAAAAGCTATTATAATCCTTCTTTTATTTGTTTTCAATATTAAGACACTATTTTTTGCTCAAACATGTTTTAGATTTCTTCAAATCTAATATAAAATTGTTGTGACAATAATTTCATCTTCGAAGTTCTCTTTTTTACAGGTTATTTTTCTACGATAACACAAGGTGTTTATGATTTTTATTTATTAAAGAGATCCGAATTTAAATATTAGAGATTTTACTATAACATTAGAAGTCTCTTTATCTTGAAATGTTGTGTTAGGGGCAAAAATGTCAATTTTACTATTACAAAAACAAGATCATTTTTTCTCAATTTTTTTAGCATTATTTACTTGTGAAAAAGAACAACAATTATAATTTTTCTTAAAATTTTATATAAATAAACAACATTATTAAGAAGTTAAAATATTATCTTTAATTCACTTCTATACCTGTCAGTTACAACCTTATCGTAAATTAAAAAATTACTGATAAATGATTTATTTATTAATGTTGCTCTCTTTCTGTCCTTCATAAACGTATGATTTATTTTTAAAATTATTTAAAAATAATCTTTTATCTAGAAAACAATATCAATTATTTTCTACGATACTGACAATCTCAATCGAAATAGAAAAAAAATTTAATGAATTTTGGTTAAAATTTAAGTGAATTTAAAGCCATTGCTCTAATAAATATTAAATATTTTTTGTCTTTTAAACAATTTGGATAAAATCTAAAAATATAAAAATATAGTTTTTAAAAATAAATCAAATTTAGTTTATTTTGCATATTTGTTTTATTACATAAAAATGTGAATAAAAGACAAAATTAAATGTTATAAAAGTATTCATTGTTTGGATTGAAAAAAATTTTTTTGAATTTACTTTTTAATATATTTTTAGAAGAATTCTGATTAGTTGCTCAAAATTGTAGCATTTCTTAACTTGACAAATTTTAAAGACATTTGTCAATTTTATAAACTAATAAAAGGTTTACTGATTCTTCTATATTTTCTTAACAAAAAATAAAATTTTATCCTTTTAATCATGATTTAAAGATATTCTTTTTTAAATATTGTTGTAACTTTAAGAATTGAAAAACATTGGTAAATTTTTTTTAAACACGACCGTAGTTTTACTTATTAAAGAGAGAAGGTTAGAAAGTATAAAGCGAAATATTACCAAATTTTTTTCATTTTTTATCATGTATTCAAATATAAGTTTTTTTATTAAATAACCATAACTTTAATAAATTATCTTATTCATTAATTCAAAAAATTCTAATTTAAAGAAATGTCAGTTTAATAGAATTAATTAAAAGTGCTACTTTATGTGACAACTATTTAAAGGTTCAAAAATTAATTAATTTTACTTCAATAAATATATATTTAAATATTAATATTTATTATGTTACAAAAAATTTATTGTGTACCCTCCGCGTTTGTTTTCATTAAACTTTTGAAAATGGGGTTTATAAAATAAATGGGGTTATATTTTTGAGTTTTTATAAATTCTTTAGAGAAATTTACACCCATATTAAGATACTGTTAATTATTTTTCTTAGATTTTTTACAAAATAAATGTTTTTTTCTTTATAAAGTTATTTTGTATTTAAATGTTATTGGAATGATTTATGTTTCAGCTCGGCAAGTAGACCCGGCGTCATTTAAAAAAGTTAAAATAATGACTTAGAATATGAATGTTTTGTTTATAATGATTGGCCTGTCTTCTTTTTCTTATGCATGATTTAGGGTGAAATTTTTTTTAAATAAATAATAAATATTTTTTAAGGAATTTTTACCTATCAATTACATATATCAATTTTTTTTATATTATAAACGACGCATAGTATAATATTATTCATATTGTTCTATTTTCGAATAATTTTATTATTGTTAGATTTATATTTTGAAAGAATCTGTCTTGTGTTATTCATTGTTTGGCTATTTATGTCTTCAATAAAATAATATTTAATTCTTTCATTTTTATTTTTTTTAAATATCACAAAAGCACAAATCTTTTTGAATTCGGTATGATGGTACTATGATTAAGTATGTTTTTTAAAATAACGTTGTTAAAGGTGTCGGGCAGATATTTAATTTTGCAGGTTTTAATCTTACATCTTTATAATCTTGGTTATGAGTGTCTTGTATTATTTTAGAATGAAAATTTCTATATATTTACATTAATTTATTTTTTAACTTCTCATTTTATTAAATTAACATCTTTAAAATTTAAAAATTTTGGTAAGAATTTTTCTGAATTAGAAAAATTAAAAAATAAATAATTTCTTTCCGATAAAAAACTCAATACTACTTAGATTGTTACATGTAATTTTTTACTCGAGCAGAAATGCAGTTATTTTTAGTTAAAAATAAAAAAATATCTAAAAATATAATATGTGCTAAGAAATACTAAGGATTCGAATTTATTTTGTTTATGGATAAAGGTAAAATCAAATTTGTTTAACTATATTACTGCACAAAGAATAGCCCAATAATAGATAGAAATCGTAAATTCTATATTACAGCATCCAAAAGAAATATGTAAATAAATAATGCTATTAAATGCTTAATGTTGATGTAGTAAAGCTAAAACCATTTTTACTAAACGAAGTAAATAAAAAATTACTACAGAAATATGTTTTTTTAAGGAATTGTCAGCAAAAGTAATAAGGTTGTATTGATCAAGTAGTTTGTGGCATAGATACATATGGTTGTTGCAAATGTATTAAATAATTAAATAGCCTAATCCACTTCATGAAATCCTACAGCTATTAAAAGTACAAAAGATATAAAACTGCAATTTCTTACAAGATTGCGTATAATGCAAACTAAGAACGAATTAATTTAAAAAGAAGATATTGCTGTCCTTGTTTTATTTTAAATTCCGAGATTTAATTTCAATAAATTTACTTTTGAAATTATATATGAAACAAAAATTATTTCAATCAGAAAGAGTTGATTGAGAAAAAATGAGAAGTCTTAACTTATAAAAAATATTGTTTTTTAAAATAATAAATAACACTTTCAGAAAAAATTAAGAATATTATATCCTGGATTTGCCAGGTCAGTTTATTATTTATTAGAATTATAGTTATTTCTCAAAAAATCCACATAAGTTTTCAATTCTGTATCTGATATTTTTAAAGAAGACTATTGTTTAGGTAAAATAAATATGGAAAAGATTCTTTGTCATGTATTTTTATTAAATTACTGAGCTCTTATGAAATCCTTTATCACCACCCGAAACCTAAATCAATTAGAAATAACAAATTAAAGAAAATATAAATGAAAGTCCACAAACCTCTGTATACTAGAAGGGTGTCACTATGAATGATGAAAGTGTGAAGCCTGAGAAAAATAGAATGGTTCAAAATAATAAAGTTGCAAATCGGATTTGAATTTGAAAGAAAACTATTTAAACAGAATTAAATAAATATTAAGACCCATTTTTTAACAATAAACAAAACAAAAAAATAATTTATTCAAAACTAACCAACAAACTTACAAGTCAATATTTTTCCTCATCAAAAGGTATCTTAAGAATGGGATGAGAACAGAAATGTACGACAATAAGCTTTAGATTTTATGATTTTGTAAGATAAAAGTGAGTTAATATTTTACTATTTTCATGTGAAAGTAAAATAAAATTTTATAATAAAAAGAAGTGTGAATAATATAAAGTTGAATTGATTTTTATAGCGGTGAATTTAAATCGAAATTTTTGTAACTTTCAGATGTAAATCAATACTTTGACACTTTTACTTTTTGTATATATTTTTACATTATAATACACAAAAATATATAAACTATGTTTAACATCACTTAATTTTACAAAATATTTAGAAAATTTCTAAATTAATGTGCATACTGCTTTTTTTTTAATTATATGCACATGTGATGTCAGTATTAAACAGCTGGTAACATAATAAAGATTGTCAAAGCTTTTATTTTAGGTTAGATTTATTGTAAAGGAAGATGTCATACTTTAATGTCTGTATCTTTAGCATTTAAAAGATTTAAAAATAGTAGTTTAGATAGATATTTCCATATATAAAAAAACTTATTAGTTTAAATAACTGCAAACACAAAATCTCATGCATTAAATTATTTAGATTACTGTTCTGTTTAAATAAAGGCATTAACTATTTTAATAATGTATATATCAACATTTATCTTCACTAATCGGAAAGGTTTTATTCTATGTTTGTTAAAAGTGAAGCAAAAAGCATAACAATACAAAAGAGTGTTCCTTTCAAATTAATACTTATTTTTTAAAAAGAAAATAATTTATTTTAATGTTGTTATTATGAGTTATAACAAATTAATATTAGGCAAAATTGACATTACTGTAATATAAAAAATAATTTTATAAAAACTAATTAAAAATATTGAATATATTCTATTATATAAACAAAGAAGTGCATTCATTAAATGTTATTACTTATTGAATTATAAAAATCTTATCATCCAAAGTAGAATCATACATTTTTATTTTTCTATTTTTTAATTTTAATGAGCCAAAAAAAGTTAAAAATATTTTATATAAATAATTGACCAATTATAAATAAATAAAATAATATTTAAAATATTTTATTTAAAAATAAACAAATGTTTTATATTCTTACTGAATAATAAAATCTTCAAAAATTAATGTTTTTCTTTTTTTCTTTTGAATTAAAATTTTATGAAATAAATCTTGGTTTACCAGGTTTCTTTCATGAAAAGATATTTGAGAATAAGTTTCTAAAGGAACTCTTTTGTTTTTACACACCAAAAAATCATTTAATTTTATTTTTGTTTTTGCTGTAAGGTACCATTGTGCTTCATTATGTTCGTAAACCAAATCAAAATTAAAGTGAATGTAATAAAAAGATTTTATTTCTATCAATTCATTATCATTGCTTAATTTAGCATATATTTTAGGAGAAGTTTCTTTGTTAATTTTATTGTTTAAATTAGATTCTCTTTTATCACTCATTTGAGTTAGGTTGTTAAATTAAATAAATTAATAAAATTAAAATTAATTATTTTATTCAAATAAATATTTAAATATGTGAATTGGGTACCTGTGTATTTTAAAAGAAATTTAAAAAAAGTTGAACATATTTTAATTGTTTAAATCTATGATTCAGAAATAAAACTATATTTGGGATAGAATTTTGTAAGTAAATAAATTGAATTATAAAATAGTATGTTTATTAAAATAAGTTAACACTAAGCATACTATAACGAGTCAAATTACTCATTTTAATCTTTTGCATTGAAATTGCACATATAATTTTATTCGTTTGTAAATTTGATTTTATAACTTTTATAGTAATTGAGATAATTTTATAAAAAAATTTATTTTTTGTTTTATTTTGAGTAATTTTCTTGTTACCAATTCTACTACAATGTATCATTTTTTAAGGAAAATTTTTATTTTATAAGATTTATGAGTCATAATTGTAGTCACTAAATTACTTATTCTTCTAAACATTGGTGGTTAAAGTAATCTAATGAAAATATCAAATTTTAAACTAAAAATAGCCTTTTGTGATAAGAAAAAATGGCAGAAATTGAAAGTCTTGGTAAGTACTCAAGTTATACTTTATTTTAGTAGCTATAGTAATGCAGGCCATTTTTTGCGAGAAAAATGTATAAGCAAAAAAGGCAGCATAAGTTCTTGAAGATATTAGTGTTGTTGGCAAAAAATTTTTAGAAAATAATAAAGATGAATTTTTTGAAAATAAAGATATATCAGTTTAAAATAAATATGACTTTGGTTTCAAAGATACTAACGTTAATGATAAAAATATTATGAATGTATGTAATTGCAGAAAAAGAATAAGCTTACTCTTAAACTCGAAAGAATGTACAGTAGTGTTGGGCATCTGGAAGATGCCATAAAAGGAGTAAAGGAGATTTATGTTAATTCTCTTAAAAAGAATTATATCAAATAATTCCCCTTTAAAAATATATAAGAAAACATTTTAAATAAATCATGGTTTTTAACAATCATATTTATTATAAAAACGCAAAAACACGAGAATACCCGCGAAAGCATCCCACCCAGTAGAAATAAATGAACAAGAAATTGCGAATAATGTTTATGTTTGGCAACAAATGCAAGTAGTCGGTATACATGGAAGAGCACGACTTTATAAATTTTCAGATAATAACCAGACCCAACAACATGATCAACGTCATGAAATGAAATAAAAAATTGTATAGCATTCACACTAATAATTTATCACTTTATTAAGATCTATATAAGAACAATTACGAAGAAGAAGCAAAGAAAGTTTTAGTTGCTGATTAGAGTTTATCATTATAATTAGATGCATTAATTGTAATTTATAAGCACAAGCTGCATATGGAGGAAATAATTTGAATAATTTCTTTTTTGTAATAACATTTATGTCTAATTTTTTTTGAAAGTATGACCAGAAATAATTTTACCAAGAAACTTAGATTAAATTATTTTTATAATAAAATAAGCTGTCCAACGTAAAAACTGATAGATCGCTTATGGTATCTGCAATTTTTATTTTTCTACTAAAAATAATTCAACTGTTACAAACCAGTTGAAAATATCACTTTAAACAAACGGCTATTTTTAACTAAAGTATGATATAGATTTACTCAATACATGCCCAACAAGCCTGCTAAATATAGAATCCAATTTTGGTTAGTATCAGAAGTAGATAGCAATTATATCATATATGCACTTCTATTTCCTAGAAAATATTAATATAGGCCCTCTTTAGTACCACACTCTAAAAATATTGTACTCGAACTCATTAGGCCATTACGGGTTGGAGAGGAACTGGAACACAAACAAGTGTATCTCAAGCAAATTTCTAGCAACATAACTTCTTGCTAAAAACTACATCAAATGAACTATTTGGTCAAATAAAGAAGAACCATCACTAACTACTAAGTGAAAAAAGATACATATAACAATTTTAATCGAAAATTTTTCCAGCAAATAATTGCACTCTTACAATTTATAAAATTAAGAAGCAAAAAAAGTACTTTTACTTGATAAATGTTACCCGTCAAATAAAATCAATTTGATATATCAAGAGATTTTAGAAAATACAATCAAATTAATTTCAAATGCGTAAGTTATAAAATTAATGTCAAGAAATATAAACACAAGAAAGGTTATTAGATGCTCCAGTTTACTAGAAAAAAACAATGAATAAAATATGCAAATCAATATTCTTAAATTCTTTATAATATAAGTCCTTTGAACAGGACAAGTTGATATCAACGAGCAAAGTTCAGACAATAAGAGATACACTTGTATAATTTGACTCTATCTCGCATTCCTCACCGGCCACCACAAACGAGGTTGCGTAAAAGTGTACTTTTAACTATATGATACTGATTACATCAATCACACTTCAACGTGATCTATTCTATCTTAGTTCATTAGATAACGATTTATTCACATGGATAGATTAATTTAGAGAAACATCCAAGCTAGCTAACTGGGATCTTAAAACGTTACTAGGAGTCCTAGAAAATGTCATTCAAGATGACCTTAAAATACTAAAAGTAAAAAAGATAATTGAGAAAGTATTTTAGACACGCTGTTTAAACTTAAATATTTTAAGAAAATAGGATTTCAATTAAATCATAGACTTAACAAAGTCTTTCAAAAAGATTTAACTGCAATCGACGAATATATAAGTGTGATGCAAATGATAATAAAAAGAATTACAGCCAATCAAAACCTACAAATAGAAAACCAAGCAATATGGGGGAATACAATATTATGAGGTGCTTAGACAAGGCAGTAATATTAGAATTCGCTTCTGAAAGAATTAATGATTACAAAGAAATTTTAGGAGAATAAAAACTATCTAAAATACTTTGCTTTTACAGACTAGCTCTAAAATAGGAATCAAATAAATTACAAGCGATAATAAACAAAAGTTAGTAAGAATTACAAATGTAGGAACTATATCATGAAAAAATGTCTTGCAGAAAAAGAAATAAGAAACAAACTTCATAGTGGAAAGCCTTAAAAAAGACCACCCTACTCAATAAATAATATTAAATGCTCGACTTTACCTTTATTAAAAATAATAAGCAATGAAAATTTTAAAGTTATAACCTTGATCGTCCGGCCGTAAGTAAATCTTATATTAGTGAAGAATAATTAATCAAAGTAAATGCAAAAAAGAGAAGACGATTAGAAAAACCGTAAAGATGACTGATGAAGCAGAAAACTATGTTAATAGTTATACTAAAATTACATTTCGGAAAGATTCAGGTACAATATGCAAAGATTTTAAAGTAAATAATATGAAAAATCTGAACAAGAAGCTAATTCTAAGCGACGACGTTCTAAAATTCGATTGTTGTATAATAAATTATCCTGAGAACACGATTACAATTAAAACCAAAATTTATAATTTATAGTAACAGGTCAAAATCATACATCTGTTGCAAAATATGAGAAATATTCACTCAAAAGATGAAGTAAAGAGATAATTAAGAAGTATAGCTCGAAGATAAATCGACAGTTATTTATAAAGGATTTATTGTTTTGAATATTATTTTTTAACTACTAAATACTAAAAAATAAACACTACTATAGCATTTTCAGGAAAGTTTTCCCATTATTCAAAATATGTTTCACACTTTTCAAAAAATATTTATCATTTTCAAAAAATGTTTCACACTTTTCAAAAAAACTTTCATAATTTTAAAAAATATTTCACATTTTTCAAAAAAATATTTGACATTTTTCAAAAATATGTTTCACATTTTTCAAATATTATTTCACAATTTGTGTCGAAAATATTTTAAATTTAAACCCTGTTTTTCTTAATACAGAAAAGGTTTTTTTATAAATTCGAGCGACAACTTAAGTTAAATTTTTATTGCGGATTCGATTAAACAGAATACTCAAAGATATTTATGCATCTTAATTGAGATAATTTCAGAAAAACAATTAAAATATATTAATATTAAAAAATATTTATAATTAAATGACACAAGATCACACTGAAGAGACACAAATTCCAAGAAGATTCAATAAAGTAAATAAGTCTTTAAAAGATAGATTGATTGCACAGACACACACAGACGGTCTTAGTATAAAGGAGGCAGCTTTCAACCTTGGTATTGATTACAACAATGCAAGGAAAATAATAAACAATTACAAAAAAGTTCGGGAAATTGTCCCCTTAAACCCCTCTGAAATGCCTAAACGAGGTGCTCCTGTTAAAATAAACGATTCCATACTTGAGCAAGTGGATACAATAATTGGTGAGAATACAGGAATCATTATAAAAGAAATAAAAAATTTAGTACACGAAAGAGCTGGAATTCGACTTTCAGTGGGTTCGGTTGCAAACTGTCTTTCTAAACTAAAAATAACCCTTAAAAAAGCATCTATAGTACACGACAGAGTAAATTCGGAAATTACGCTCAGAGCGAGAGCAATATATTCTCAGGATTTTGCTGCCAATGCTCCAGGAGAATCTTTTAAATGTATTTTTATCGACGAATCAGGATTTAATTATCACATGAGAAGAACTCTGGCCCGATCTCGTTCAGGAACGAGGGCTTACGTTCATACACCAGTTCTAAGAGGTTGAGTAGAATCTCTTATAATAGCGGCTTCGGGACAAAAAATTATTCATTCCAAGCTAATATCTGATGGAACTTGTAACGGAGAAAAATTTTTTGCTTTTATGCAAGAACTATTAAATATATTGGACTTAAACGCTACTTATTCAGGCGCGTGGATCATAATGGACAATGCCAGAATCCATCATACTCAAAATTTAAGAAATTTAATTTATTCATCTAATTATCTTTTAAAATTTTTGTCGCCGTATTCTTACATGCTAAATCCTGTAGAATTAATTTTTTCAAAAATTAAAATAAATGTAAGGAATAGAATGAATTCATTACATCTGGATAATCAAGAAATAAATATAAGTAATTTAATAGGTGAAGCAATCGGGTTAATCACAAATCAAGACTGCATGGGTTATTTTAGTTGGATGTATAGGAACGTTTCCCTGGCTCTGCAGGAGCATAAATTTGAATAAAGTATTGAGTTTAGATTAAATTTTAATAATAAAATTAATTTTTTGGGAATAAATTTTCTACACAAATTGTGAAATAATATTTGAAAAATGTGAAATTTATTTTTGAAAAATGTGAAATATTTTTTAATAATTGTGAAAGTTTTTTTTGAAAAATGTGAAACATTTTTTGAAAATGGTAAATATTTTTTGAAAAGTGTGAAACATATTTTGAATAATGTGAAAACTTTCCTGAAAATGCTATATATGATTTTAATGGGTTTTGTTTTATATTAATCCATTTTCAACGTAAAATCTGTGCAAATTTACTTCAATTTTTTTGGAATAATATTTAGACGATATAAAAAAGATTTACATTTATATGAAAAATTTAATAAATTGTAGACAAATCGTCTTTCTTTGATCTAAACGAAGAAGTAGAAAGTCTTAGAGATTCTAAATTTGCAGGATTTAAAATATTAAGAAATTTATTATTGAGAATCTGATAAATTCTTAATATTTTAAGAATTAATTTCTTTGAGTTCATAGCAGAAATACAGTCATAATCATAAGTAATTCTGAATTTGATACACATTTATTTCGTATAACTATTTTTTTATTTAAAGGCGAAAGTATTTCAAAAGTATGTTAAAGATGGTGTTTAGGTAATGACCATTATTCAATTCAAAAAAGTTGAGTGGGTTTTAAAGAAAAAACAGTAATAGAGTTTTCTATATGGTGACAAAGTTAGAGAATCGTTTTGGGTTCTTAGAAAGGAAATTCAATATTTCGATGTTTATAATACAAATAAAAATAATATAACCCGTATTTAAAAAAAAAGCAAAATCATTTTACTTTGAGTTAAATAAATTAAATTTTTTAATGTTCTGTTTTAAACACTCGAAATAAAGATCTTTACGACTTTTTTGTTTTGAATTTTATTTATTCGAGAGTATTGATGACCTGTAATAAATTAGAACATGCATTTTTTATTAAAAAAATTACTTTTTTCTAAATATAAATGAAAAAAACT